>CM021108.1:449172054-449192808 GCA_007115665.2 Sequoiadendron giganteum | reverse complement strand
ATTTTCTTCCCTCCTCAGGAGTGATGCTCTTGAATTCATCCATTAATTCAGATTTCACTTCATCATCATTCTCCTGGTCAGACCTGTCAGGTCTCAATTCTCTTCTCCTCTTGCATTTGTCTTGATATTCTTCCAATTTTATTCTCCATACTAATCGCAAGAAGATTGGAGTTTTTACAAATGCATTATCATCTAGAAACTCCTTACATGCTTCCATTCCTGCATCTTGCACACATTTTCCTTTCATATCCAGATCAGAGAGAACCAACTCAGCTAGCCTAGGAGGAGAAGGCATACCCATCTGCATGTCCGAGTTAGAGACAACAATTTCACCCACCAAATCCTTTTGTGATTTCTCAATCTTTTGCCTCTTAGGGCCCAACTTTGATGATGGTGGTGAGGGACTATTCTTGGCTGATGATTATGATGGAGCTTCAAATTTTGTTCTTTGAGTTCCATTATTATTTTGCCTCATTACTGGTCTATAATTCTATTAAGAAGAAACCTAAGGTTGGGGGTTTTATTTTTTTCTTCATAAAATCCTAATTTTCTATCTAATATCTTGGGTAGGATCTATTCCACTGTTACCTTTTTGAAGGAGGTTTTAAAATAACTTATTCACTGTGCTAGATTTTTGGATTCATCCCTAATAGTGTAATGCCAATTGCATACATGTTCATGGGGGCCCAAATTCAGCATCCCAATTTCTTTGTGGTGTATGAATTTGCATCTTTTCTGGCTGAAAAGATACATGAGGATTCGCTGAAGTTGTGGGTGGGGGATATTGGTACTACTTTGTTTTGGTATTCCCTATTAATGCACATGTTCTTGTATAAGAATTCTACTTCTTCTCAGAAATATGGAGTTGAGGCAAGATGTAAATGGAGAGAGATTACCATTATAGGTTTGGAGTGCAGACTTATCTTACAATAGGGGAGGTGCCAGTTTTGTGCAATTTGACAATTTCTTTGCCTCCAGACTCAGGGATTGGTTGGTGGTGAATGTGCCTAGAATCCTTGAGGACCTACATGACTTCCTCAGACCAAAGCTAAGGAAGCCAGATTTGAAATTCTGCCACAATTGGGGTGACATCATCTTGTACCCTGTAAGTATTGTTCTAAGAGTATATGGTTTCCAGGGAGCCCCACATATTCTCGCTTTTAATGTACCATCAAGAATGGGGTTTTTTGAGGTCATATGGAAAATAGGTTGTATTCACGATGACAACTTGATAGGGAGGAGAAAAGGAACTTTGTTCCCTGACTACACTATTGTTTCTGATTTTATTTGTTCCAAGGGAGGATGGGTCCACTTTGAAAGATTCTTTGATGAATTTCATTTGAGGAGTGGTCCTAGGAGGTAGCATGACCCTGAGGGATTCTTTGCCTTGTTTAGGCAATGAATTAAAGGTGGCAGGTTTGTACATGAATTCAATTTTCCTAAAGCCCTAATCAAAAATGAATTTGATTTGAATAGGAAGGAATTGAATAAAGAAAAGTGGATTTTATATGAGAAGTTGCTGGCTATGGTACATAAAATGGATCCAAAATATGATCCATTAATGAAGTTCACTCCATTCCACAAGAGAATTGACTTCTTGAAAGATAATTTCAAAGAGATCATGGGCACTTTGATGACCAAGAGGGTCATTTTGGAATTAGATTTTGGTATACAAAGACCAGAGGTGAGGCCTGAAGAAACAAGGCCAACTTATTAGCCCTTAGTGAATCAGCATCTATACAAGAGAAAGAGGAATGATAATAGTGATGAAGAGGAGGGGGATAAGAAATGAAAACAAATAATGAAGACATCATCACAACCAGGTCCAAAGATCAAAGCACCTGGAGGGATAAAAACTATTGATTTGGATTCACCACCGAGGAGTGATCATGGAGTGCTACCATCAAAGCTAAGCCCTAAGAGGTAGAGAATTGAGGAAGCACAAGAGAATCTGATGGATGAGATAATTGTTACACATCAAGACATGCAAGTTGGTATTCCTTCCCCTCCTAGATCAACATAGTTGGTGTTATTTGATCTGGATGTAAAAGGACAATGTGTACAAGATGCCAAAATGGAGGCCTGCAAGGCATTCTTGGATGATGACGCATTTGTGATGACTCTAGTATTCTTGCAACTAGTGTGGAGGATGAAGCTAGAAGAATACCAATAAAAGTTCAAGAGGAGAGAATTAAGGCTTAATAGGTCTCAACAGGAGAATCATGATGAAGTGAAGGCCGAACTGATGGAAGAATTCAAAAGCATCTCTCCTAAGGAAGGAAGGAGACTTGTGACTCAGGCTAGTTTCCTAATTTTTCTTGAATGGGACATCGCTAATGCAGTAAAATTCAATGCTATTTTACAGTCCAAGCATCCCATACAAAATAGTGAGGAAGAGGTTAAGGCAACTCTGCAGGACTCTACCTTTAGTGAGGAATATGAAACTCTTGCAATTTGGGCATTGGCACCCCAGGGCAGAAAGCCAAATATAATTGATATTATCCCAAACCTAAGGGGAGGGTTAATAATCAAGAGAGCTTCTGAAACTTCAACTATAGAAGCTACAAGCATAACTATAAATGTGGCCAAATTGGCCCAAAAAGTAGCTGAAAGGGAAGAGGTTGAAAAGAAGATTTTGATGGAGAAATACAACATCATAATTGAAGAATATAGTAGGATGCAGTAAAAGAATGTTGAGCTGAAATCTGAAGTAGATAGGTTGAAATATAGGCAGGTGGTAGAATCCTCCAATGCTCCTGGTATCAGGGCATTAGCTTCTACATCAAGATCAGTACCCCCTACTTCTCCAATTATTTTTACTCCAGGATCCCCCATCCAGACACCTTCTCTCAGTCCTACATTAGGGCCAGTTAAAGAAGAGGTTGAATAATTTGTGGATGCCACTAAGAAGCATATGTTAAACAAGATCATAGAGTTACAGGCTGCATTAAAAGCAAGTGAAGATGGTGCAGTTGCCAAAAAAATGAGGTGGTTGATACAATTTTGAGGCATCTAAATGAGAAGGTTGATGGTAGATTACCATCAATACATTCTTTATATTCTTTATTCTTGGATGAAATAATAAATATTAATAGGGATCGAGAAATAGTTTTTCCTCTATCTGAGAAGTGGATCCCTAGGGCCAATGATATGGATATTATGTATAAGGCCTCTAGATTTGATGCAGATAACAGGCCCCAATCATTGCGGCCTACTCAATTTTTTGTGAAATCACTGAAGGGTTTTCAGGCCCTACCCGATGATTTGAGTAGGAGAATTAAGGAGCTAATAAAGAGTTTTGATGATTGGAGTGATACATTTTTGCCAGATATAATTGATGCACAAGGAAATGTTAAATCACTATAGCATTGGCAGGATAGAGCGGATGAAGTCATCAATGCACAAATCAAATTGATTTGTGATGATTCAGACTATGATTTGTTGGTGAGTAGCATGGATAAGATAATTCAAACCAACACATTTTTAGAGTCTTTTAAAAGAGAGGCCAATCAAGTAGCAGTGAAATACACACCTTACAATACTAAGGTGAATGAGGTGGTGAATTTTGATTCGCCAACAGATGAAGAGTATCAAAGATGGGTGGAAAAATATTTAACCGAAGAGGAGTAAGACAATGTCTACTACCGACAATTAACAGCTGAACGGTTATTGTTATAACAAATTGTGGTTTTGTCCCCATGGCGGTTTTTGGCACAGGTTTTGAGGTTTGGCCAATGCAACAACTATTTTCTTATGAGTGGGATTAGCAAGAAGATGCTCCAGGGACTCGATGATTGTAATCATTTTTGTTTAGTGTCTTATGGCGGTCCAATTGACTGGTGACATCTGTATTTTCTGGCGCGATGCTAGTTTTCTCCTTCATTCTCTATAAGAAGGATTTCAAGGCCAGATATACGGGTTAGCAAGTTAGATATTTTTAGGTCGAGTCTAGGCATAGTTGCAAAGAAAGTTGTAAAGCTTGTTGATTCACTGTAAATGCAATTTACATTTTTGTGTCATTCTATAGTAGGGTTTCGAATTTATGAAGGTTTGATGTTTCATGAAAGTACTAGCATTTGAATTAGAATGATTCATTTTGAGCTCATGTATCTCCTTTGTATAAGCATATCATAATCCTTAATAATATAATCAAGGGTTATTGCGTTTATCTCACTGTTGTGGTGTGTATGATTTTCATTTTGGCTTTAATTCAAAGAATTAATTAAAATTCTTGAATGAAGTTGTAGGTGGATATGTTTATGAAGGGATTTGGTAAGAAGTATTCGGTTAGCATATAAATTTATGGTGTTGTAAGACAATATTGTCAGAGATCTTATATGCTATGTGTTTGAATCTATCACGTATCTTCAAATGCTTGTGAATTTGACTCCCCTATGGTATATGGCACTAGTCTAAATCATATTTGTTTGTGAGGTTTTGTCTTTGCTTGTCTTTGCTTACATCTTGCTACAAAATTGCAAATCAAATGACTATCTTAAGTTGTGAAGTATTGTTGTAATTATCTCATGCTCCAAGTAGTTGATACTATTGATGAAAAGCCAATTCAATTCAGTATTATTCTATTATGTTGAGCTATTAAATGAGATTATCTATTATTGTTAATGATTGTTTGTAATTTCGATGCAAATATTATAAACACATTGAGAGGACCACCCTCTCGGGTCTTGTAGAGCCCAAAGTGTTGGAGGTTTATTGTTAAAATCCTCGTTAGTTGGTCCAGGTCCTTCCAGCTGCCACTGATTAGAATTGGAAATTCTATAAGTAGAATAGAAGATCAACCTGGTTACAGTAAAAACAACCAACAAAATGGTGATTCTGCTAGGGAATTAGTTTGAATATTTCTTTTTAGTGGGTCGGTTATCCATTTTGCATAGAGTTATCATTGTATTTTTATGATTTGAAGGTCAATCCCATGGATTTTTTGCTTTGTATGCCATTTCTTCGGTCGTTCCAAAAGGTTTTGGTTATCCTATGAAGTTTTCTTTGTACATTGTCAGTACAAGAAGTTTTAAAGGTCTTTTAAAATTCCACCAAGTGTTTTGAACAGTTGGTATTCCCAAGATAATTGGGTGGTGACTCTGAAGTCTCTGCACTAGTGTGCATTTTATTTGAAAATTTAATACTAATTAAAAGATCTTTGGACAAGCACGGTGAATGAGGAACACCAGGTCATTCGTGAAGAATCACCTGGAACAGAAATGGGAAGGTGAACTTCCTAAGATAAATAAGAAGGACTGGATAAAGAAGAAGCCAGAATCCAGTAGTGTTGCTCCCGCGTCATAGAATCATGTACACCAAGGTACAAGTAAGCCTCTACATCCTATCCCTAAGACTTTTGAACAAGTGTCTAGATATTTAGAGTGAGATACCTGTGGTTTTTTTTATGCATCATTTAATACACCTGTTCAAGAGGATGTAGCATGTCATAATAAATGGCCTGTTAGTGTCCAATATACTGAAAGAAGAAGTAGGAGTAGAAGTCAAAGCCATCACAAAGAATGCACCAGTGATGTGCCTCCTCCTCCTACTGAAAATGATGGGACTCCTTTATTATCTAGGCATGAAGAAGTAAACTTGATAGACTTAAGTGAGACATCAAGTTCTGATATGACTTTGCCTGACCCTGATGATGTTTTTGGAGATATTGACTCTTTAAGATGAGAGATCCAAAAGAAAGATGAACTTAGGATGAAAAAGGACAAGGAGAAATAAATAGAACTGATGCATGTTGTAATTGAGAGGGATAAATTAATTAGACAATTGGAAAAAATAAAACTCCTGAACCAAAGTAGACCTGAGCTAGAAGAGGAAGGTCCTGTTGTACAACAAATTTTTGATAAGGAGGTAAATTCAGTGTCTAAAGTGAGTCTTGTAGGTCAGTTTGATGTCCAACCAAAGCCTATAGACCCAAAACCCTTGAACCCTATTAAGCCCCAACCAAGTAACCCAGATCCTAAAATTATTTTGGACAAGGGAAAACAAAAGGCTGAAGGAATCAAGATAAATGAGAGGGTGGCTTCTCACCATCCTAAACAAGATCCCCTTCCACATGTGTCATCACAAGTAGAAACTTCCTTGGAAAAGGTTAGGAGGGAAGGGGAAGCTCTAGCAGAAGAGCTAGAGAGGACTAAAATTGAGGCTGCAAATGCAGAAAAAAGAAGGAAAATAAGTTTCTTAAGAATGTCGAGTGTGGATGAGGTTGCACAAGCTACAACTTCATCAGTTCACCAAGATATTTAAAAAAATGATCCTAAAACTAGTCTGGAGAATACCACAAATAGTTCTAGCCCAAAGATTCAGGCAACCAAGTTTATAAATCTACATCAAGATGGTCCTAAGACTCAGAATACACGGTCTGGTGATGACTCTCAGAAGATTGATGGACTATTTCAAAGGAGACCTATATAATTGAAAAGGTATAGGCAGTTATTCTTTGATGGTATTTTGGGTTACCCAAATCCCATCCCTGATGAGCTAAGAGAAAAGATGAATAAGTTTACTAGGAACAACGCTTTTTCAGCAGAGGAACATTTGAAAGCCTTCATGGATATGTTAAATGACTATGAGGTAGAACATGAAGATGTAGTAGTGAATTTTTTTGTCCAATCTTTGACAGAAGATGCAAGGGATTGGTAAAGGGGTCTACCGAATTCTAGTATTGGTTCATGGGAAGAATTTGAAAAGTGCTTCAAAGAACAATATGGTGATAAGACTAATGCTAGTTTCATGTTAAATGAATTCAAAAACATCAAGAAATCAGTAAATAATCTTGTGACAAAGTTTAACCTTAGATTTCAAAAGGAAATATATAAGTTGTTTCAGCTGATGAGACTTGATGAAAATGTTTGTTTAACCACTTATTTCAATACTTTTGATGCCAAAATGGCATATCTCCTTAGAGCTAAGGACCCTCGGACCATGAGGGATGCTTTAAGAGCAGCCATTAATATTGAAATAAATAGGAAAGCTTCTGGAAAATATGGTAGGAGGGAGGAACTTACTCTTTTGGAAAATCCTAGGGATAAAACTGAGAAAGTCTCTACTGCAAGCCCTAAGGACGATGAGAAATGGGATAAGGTCCTCAACACTTTGAAGGACATAAATTATATTTTTGCTAAGAAAGAGAAGGGTCTTGGAAGTGATAAGTAGTAGTATAATAAAAATAACAGACCTCCTAGACTGCAAAATTATCCTTACAATACAAATTAGAAGGATGGAAAACCAATATTACTAGCCCAGAAGCCTTAAACTGATCAGCAGACACCAGATCCTTCGCAAAAGCATTCTATAAATTTGGTACAAGATAAACCATGGTGTGAGGTGTGTGAACATCCATATGATCAGAATTATTGTGGTATTTCCCAGCTACTTGTTGCTGAAGGAAAAGAAGAGGATACTCATGAGCAGAATCCTGATTTTGAGCAAAATGATGTAAATGTTTGTATGGCCCAGTCATATATTGATGAAGCTAAATGTTCTTCTGATGAGGAATTGCAAGAAGATGATGTAAATAATCAATGGTAGAAAAGTAAAATGTATCATCAATAGGTCTTTTCTAATGAGTAAGGTGATTTTGACCATCATGCTTGCAATATGGAGCAGGCTGAAGATTCAGTGTCTATATGGAGACCATCAAAAGATGAGATTGCTCGGTTGACTGAAGAGATGGATGCTTAGATGAGAAGTACATTGTAGCTAATAAATAGAACTGTGGGTGGCGAGAAGGGTAAGCTTGTTGGCCTTTTTATTAAGGAACAGAAGGATAAAAACAAGGGTGTTAAATAAGATAGCAAAAATAATGTTGTCAAAATCAAGGAGGTCAAGAATGACAAGATATGGGTGAAAAGGACTGAGATCCCAAAGCCCCATGAAGATGTTACTCCTTTATTGCTAAAGACCAAAGTGATTACCAAGTCTACTGAATCTTCTCTACAAGAGAAACAAAAGAAACTTGAAGGAAATCAGCAACTGGAGAAGAAAGAAAATAATGAAGGTATGATTCCTGAGCTACCTAAATACACACCCTTAGACATGTTTCAATTATGGTCCCAAGTTAAGGTTATTGTACCTTTGCTGGAAATGATGAGAATAGCTGAGCATAAGGAAAAAAAATAGCCTTGATTACAGGAGTTGCTAGTAGTAAAATTGAACAAGGAAATTGTAAAGAAGCAAAGGACAAAGAAGAAATAAAAGAGAAAGAAGTGGAGGGAATTGTAACAAAAATTCCCCCTGTGTATCTAGGGAACTCTATTAATATGTGCCTTGAGAATATAACCCCCTTTTTCCTGAGTGTTGATATAAATGGGAAGACTCTGAGAAATTGTATGATAGACTCAGGGGCGTCAAATAATGTTATGCCAGTCAAGATCATGGAAGCAATGGGCTTAACAGTAGACACTACTCAAGGTAAATGTTGTGCATTAGATTCGAGAGAAGTTTCAGTTGTTGGGACTATTAAAGAATTGCCTTATAAATTGACCAAATACCCTAAGAAGGTTTTGGTCATGACTGTTTTAGTTGCAGACATCCCTCCTCATTTTGGGATGCTCTTATCAAGGAAGTGGAGTGCATCAATGGGAGGTAACATGCAATGTGATTTGTCATTTGCTACTTTTTACATTGATGGAAAAGATGTCAAGATTGAAAGAGAGTCTAAGGTGCCTCATATGATTGAGCATGATCCAACTGAGAATTTGACATGTTTTACTGACTATGGCATAAATGAATTTAGGGCTGAGGAATCCCCTAGTAATTGTGATAAACCTGTTGCACCGATTGATACAAAAATAAAACATTTGTCAAAGTCTAGTGACTTGTGGAATATGTATTTTGATGGTGATTTCAAAGGAAGGATCTGGTGCAGGTGTGTTGTTAAGGTCTCCGAGTGGAAAGACATTCAGGTTCTCTTTAACTCTATTATTTGAGTGCACCAACAATGTGGTCGAATATGAAGCCTTGTTATTGGGGATGAGATTGGCTCAAAAACATGGGATAAGAAGCTCAAAGTGATTGGAGATTTTGAGCTTGTGATTTCCCAAGTCAGATCTAGATATGTGTCAAAGAATAAAAGGTTGAAACAATATAGAAATGTTGTTTGGGATGAATTGGAGAACTTTGATGCTTTTGGTATATATTGGATGGAGAGAGGCCACAATAAGGTGGTAGATTTGCTAGCAAATATTGCATTGAAACCATATGACATGACTTATGCTGGGATTTCAAAGGTTGAAGTGCAAACCAGACCATCTATTCCTGATAATGTCAAAAACTGGCAAGTTTTTGACAGTGATGATGATATATTGAGATTTTTAAATTGTGTGGATGAGTATGAAAGTCAAGAAATTTACTTTGGAGCTTTTGTTGAAAAGATTGATGGTAAGGATATTGTGTTTGGGAATGAAGTTATTTAGTTAAAGACTAATACAATTCCTAAAGGTTTAGTTGTTCTTGAAAGAGTATTTGACAACTAGGATAGGACGAAGGCTAATTGTGTTGCTTCCCATCTTGATGACTTGGAGGAAATAAACCTTGGAACAAAAGCATCACCAAAAAAGATGTATATTGGAAAAAAATTATCACCAAAGGTGAGAAGGATGTTAATTCATTTGTTAAGGAAATTCAAACATGTGTTTTCTTGGTCTTATGATGATCTCAAGGCTTATAGGGAGGATTTATTTCAACATGAAATTCCTTTGAGTGATGATGCTAATCCATTTAGGTAAAAGAAAAGACCTATTAATCCAACCTTGGCCCCAAAAATGCAAGAAGAACTAGTGAAGTTAAGAGATGTAGGGATCATCAAACCAATTAGACATTCATCTTGGGTATCAAATTTGGTTCCTGTGAGAAAGAAAAATGGAGACATTAGGTTATGTGTGGATTTCAGAAATTTGAATGTGTCTTCATTGAAGGATAACTACCCATTACCAAATATGGGAGCCATGTTGCAGAGAGTGATAGGTTGTGAGTTAATGTCTATTATGGATGGGTTTTCTAGCTATAACCAAGTCATGGTTAAGGAAATTGGACAGTTTAAAACAAATTTCACTGCACCTTGGGGAACTTATGTGTATGTGAGAATTCCTTTTGGTCTAACAAATACAGGGGCTACTTTCCAGAGAGCCATGGATGTGGCATTCTTAGATTTCATTAACTTGTTTTTGGTGATTTATCAAATGATCTGACAGCATATTCCAAGAAAGAAGATGACCATTGTGAACATCTAGAGAAAGTATTCAGTAGGGCATTGGAATATGGTATTTCCTTAAATCCAAAGAAGTGTGCTTTTGGAGTAAAGGAAGGAAATTTTTTGGGACATATTGTTTCTAAGGATGGGGTCAAAATTCATCCAAAAAGGGTAATTGCAATAGATAAGGTCCCACAACCCTGAAATGTCAAGGGAATACAATCTTTCTTTGGATAGATTAATTTCCTAAGGAGATTCACAACAAATTTTGCTGAGATAGTTCGCCCTAGTTCTAAGATGCTTAAGAAAGGGGCCAAGGTTGAATGGGAAGAAGAGTCAATATAGGCTTTCCAAGCCATTACACAAGCTATAAATGAAGCTCATGTGTTAAGAACCCCTAATTTTTCCAAACCCTTATATATTTCCTCATTTTCTTCATTCCACACAATTGTTGATGTGTTGTTACAAAAGAATGCTGAGGGTTTTGAACAACCTATAGCCTTTTTCAGCAAGTCCCTGCAGGCTGTAGAACTCAAATATGACATAAATGAAAAATAGGCATATGCACTAGTAAAAGTCATAAAAGCTTTCAGGACATATTTGATGGGAGCTAATGTAGTTGCCTATGTACCCAGTGCTACTGTGAAGGACATTTTTACACAGCAGGAAGTTTCAGGAAGAAAATGTAGATGGATCAATAAGATCCAAGAATTCAACATTGAAATATAGATTACCAAGCTGGTGAGAGGACAAGGACTGGCCAAGCTTATGTCCAAAAGTAATCTGGAAGAAAATTAGATAAATTTTCTTGAAGAAGAGAACATATCACACATATGTGACATGGAACATTCTGATTGGTACAACAGTGTGATCTATTATTTACAAAAGATGAAATGTCCTGATAATTTAAATGAAAATGAAAAGAGGACATTGAAGTTACATGCTATCAAATATGTTATCATAACATGAAAGCTCTGGTGGAGAAATGGAGAAGGTGTTATGTTGAAATGTGTAGACAAAGATCAAGCACAAGAACTCTTAAATGAAATGCATAGTGGAGTTTGTGGAGGGCATTATATGGCCAAAACAACTGCACACAAAGTAATGAGGGCTAGGTCTTTGTGGCCTACCATTTTTAAGGACGCAAACCAATTGGTGAAGACATGTGATGCTTTTCAACATTTCTCTGGTAAGTTGAAATTCTTTGGTAACTTGCCTTTAAAACCAGCTGCAGTGCAATCTCCATTCCAGCAATGGGGTATTGATTTTATAGGAGAGGTAGCATGTAAATTGAGTAGAGGCCATTCATGGATATTGGTGACCACTTATTAATTTACCAAGTGGGTGGAAGCAATTCCAACGAAGAAAGAAACTAGTAAGGTGGTAATTGATTTCTTAATGAGTAACATAGTGACTAGATTTTGGATGTCCAGAGAGGATTGTGTCAGACAATGCAATGTGTTTCAGATCTAAAGAATACATGGAGTTCTTTGAGAAGCATGGCATCCAATTCTCTTACTCATCACCTTACCACTCACGAGGAAATGGACAAGAAGAATCAAGCAATAAAAGATTGATGAAGATTATTAAGAGAATCCTAGATCAAAATAAGAAGGCGTGGGATTCTAAATTGAGATTAGTAGTCTGAGCCGATAGGGTGACTGTGAAGAAGGAAATAGGTTGTGCCCCATTTGACTTAGTTTATGGGATAAATGCAAGGTTTCCCTAGAATAACCCAATGGAGATTAAGTATTTCCAGATGTATGATAATGAAATAGAAGATGAAAGGTAGTTGAGAGTGGAAGCTCTCATAGAATTGGATGAGACCAGGAGGGAAGCTCAAACGAAAAATGCCACATTGTAGTTACAAGTAAAAACTTTGTATGAAAAAAAGACAACTGCAAGGAGTTTCCAAGATGGAGATATGGTCTTGATGTGGAATGTCAGGTTGGAAGATAAAGGAAAACGTGGTAAAGTTGATGCAATCTGGTTGGGTCCATTCCTAGTGAATAGTAAGTGGGGGGAAGATTCATATTTCCTCCAAGAAATGATAGGTGATATTCTTGAATTTCCAGTTCATGGACAATTCTTGAAGTTATAATTCAGTTGAAGTATTGTTTTCCATGAGCAGTAGCTTAGGTTTGTATATATGTTAGTTGTAGGTTTCCTTCTTGTTGGATTGTCTTGTCTGGACAATCCTTTTTGGTTGTCTCTGCAACTGGTCTGTTCTACCTGAGATTTTGTTATTCTCGCTTCATTCTAGTGGAATGAATGTCCCCAACTGGAGCCACTGATGGAGCTTCAAATTTTGTTCTTTGAGTTCCATTATTATTTTGCCTCATTACTGGTCTGTCATGCTATTCAGAAGAAACCTAAGGTTGGGGGTTTTATTTTTGCCTTCATAAAATCCCAATGTTCTATCTAATACCTTGGGTAGGATCTATTCTGCCGTTACCTTTTTGAATGAGGTTTTAAAATAACTTATGTCCCATTGAATCATCTAGGTCGGGCCCCTTTTAATAAATAGTGTTAAATTTTTTTCCCAACTTTATTATTTCCTAAGTCTAGGTTGGCCTGTGTCCCATTTTTAAGAACAACATTGAGCCATCATTTGTCATTGGCCTAGGCGATGTCCCCTTGTCCCTTTAATAATTGTTTTATATTTTGTAGGGAACATTTTTTAATGACCGTCGATCATCCAACAGTTGATCCTGACCGTTCCCCACAATCTCGTGATGGCTTCACCGCTGGGTTTCAACTGATTGTAAAATCACAGGCGGGCGCCACATGTCTCAACTACCAACACCGAAAAAGGATTAATAAAGTGCTTTAATTTTGTGTTGAGTTTTAATACATTATATAGTGGGTTACTACTAACAGTTCTGAGATGCACATTCTCAAAATCGACTGTGGTGTTATAATCTTGATGAAAATTTGCTCGACGGTTATGTTTAGTGTTGGTGACTACTATGAATGAACATGATTGCCAATGGTGGGAATCAATGGTTACCTACCATTGCGTGATCCAAAGATGTAGGATGTTTAGTGATTGCAACATCACAGGCAGGCACCACATGTACTCCTTTGGCGCTGCATACTGTGGTGGGCCCTCAATGCTGAGATGGAGATTACATTAGCCTTTTTGATGGTGTTCGTTCGATGATCTGACAAAAACAAACGATCAACGACTCAAATTTGAATTCACATCAAATGCGATTGGAGTTGTTGGTGCGACATGCAAGTGAGCTTTAATGGTGGATGAGATGTTTACTGGCTCAATTCAATCGACATAAAGTATCTCCCTTCATTCTATTTCACCACAAAGCATTCAAGTATTTTTGAAGCAGTTCAATGCTAGAGAAAAAGTTTTCGAGAAATCATAGTAGGAGTTTGGTTTTCTACAAGGCGCGAAATTCTGTGAGTTGTTTTTTGTACTGCTTGGTTAATTGGACTGTTATTTCATGAAGGATTGTAGTGTGCTTGTCAGAGGGGTTTGTTGATTATTGTCATAGACATACTGGTTTGTTTAAATTGAGGGAAATAGCAAGGTCTTGCTGTAATTTCATTTTTTGGGTAGCCCTATTTTTTTCAAGGATTTGAATTATTTAAAGAAGCCCTAGTTCATTTGAGATGGCACCACCAAAGCAACATTCTGGCCATATTGATTATCTATAGAGGAATTTATATGATGATTTTTTGGATCAACTCCCGTTATCAACAAATGACAAGAAGAGGGGTTTAGTTTTGATGAGTGGGAGAACCCTAGGAAAAGTTCTAGTGTGCAAGAGTTATAATATTGCAGATGCTAGGGTTCCTATGACTGGTTTGGAAATATTTAGGCTATGGTATGGACAGTGAAATTTACCTCACCCCTTTTCTAATGGCTAGAGATATGATATGGGGAAGTTGGTAGTGCCTAATGTGTTCCCTGATGTGGACCTACTCAGAGCGGTGGCAACACGATATGACCCTATTACAAGAGTAATAAGGGACAATGATGGTGGGATTCTGCTGAGTATAAGCATGGATGAAATTTAGAAGGTATTCGATTTGAGTGAATCTAGAAAATTTTTGGTTCCAATTGATCTTGAGGAGATGAAGTAGGAGTATGCAAGATCGAAGCCTCTTTTCAGATTAAAGTTGCTTCCTCCTCATCTGGCTAGGGTAGGCAGTTCAACAATTCATATCAGCCCAAGTGACCAGGAGCCTTTCAGGCTAAGTTGCTTTTCCAATCATTTTTTGGCTACATTTTATTCACTATGCTAGATTTTGGGCTTCAGCCCTAATACCGTAATGTCAATTGCATACATTTTCATGGGGGCCCAAATTCAGCATCCCAATTTCTCTGTGGTGTATGAATTTGCATTTTTTCTGGCAAAAAAGATACATGAGTGTTTGCTGAAGCTATAGGTGGGGGATATTGGAACTCCTTTCTATTGGTATTCCCTATTAATGTACATGTTCCTATATAAGAATGTCAACTTCTTCTCATAAAAGATGGAGTTGAGGCTAGATGAAAATGGAGAGAGATTACCAGTACAGGTTTGGAGTGCAAACTTATCCTACAAAAGGGGAGGTGCCAGTTTTGTGCAATTTGACAATTGGTTTGCCTCCAGAATTAGGGCTTGGTTGGTGGTGAATGTGCCTAGAATCCTTGAGAACCTACATGACTTCCTCAGACCAAACCTAAGGAAGCCTAATTTGAAAATCTACCACAATTGGGGTGACATCATCTTGTACCCCGTAAGTATTGTTCTAAGAGTATATGGTTTCCAGAGAGCCCCACATATTCTCCCTTTTAATGTACCATAAAGAATGGGGTTTGCTGAGGTCATGTGGCAAATAGGTTGTATTCATGAGGACAACCTGATAGGGAGGGGAAAAGGAACTTTGTTCCTTAACTATACTATTGTTTCTGATTTGTTTGTTCCAAGGGAGGATGGGTCCACTTTGGAAGATTCTTTGATGAATTTCATTTGAGGAGTGGTCCTAGGAGGCAGCATGACCCTGAGGGATTACTTTCCTTGTTTAGGCAATGAATTAAAGGTGGCAGGTTTGTACATGAATTCAATTTGCTTGAAGACCTAATCAAAAATGAATTTGATTTGAATAAAGAAAAGTGGATTGCATATGAGAAGTTGTTGGCCATGATACATAAAATGGATCCAAAATATGATCCATTAATGAATTTCACTCTATTCCACAAGAGAATTGAATTTTTGATGGATACTTTCAAAGTGATCATGGGCACCTTGATGACCAAGAGGGTCAATTTGGAATTAGATTTTGGTATACAAAGACCAGAGGTGAGGCTTGAAGAAACAAGGTCAACTTATCAGACCTTAGTGAATTGGCCTCTATACAAGAGAAAGAGGAATGACAATAGTGATGAGTAGGAGGTGGATAATAAAGGAAAACAAATAATGAAGACATCATTACAGCCAGGTCCAAAGATCAAAGCACCTGGAGGGACAAAAATTATTGATTTGGATTCACCACCGAGGAGTGATCATGCAGTGCTACCATCAAAGCCAAGCCCTAAGAGGTAGAGGGTTGAGGAAGCACAAGAGAATTTGATGGATGAGATAATTTTTACAGATCAAGACATGCAGGTTGGTATTCCTTCCCCTCCTAGATCAACACAATTTGTGTTATCTAATATGGATGTAAAATGACAATGTGTACAAGATGCCAGAATGGAGGCCTGCAAGGCATTCTTGGATGATGATACATTTGTGAAGACTCTAGTATTTTTGCAACTAGTGTGGAGGATAAAGCTAGAAGAATACCAAGACAAGTGCAAGAGGAGGAGAGAATCAAGGCCTGATAGGTCTGAGCAAAAGAATGATGATGAAGTGAAGTTCGAACTGATGGAAGAATTCAAAAGAATCACTCTTGAGGAAGGAAGGTGACTTGTGACTCAGGTTGGTGTCCTAATTTTTCTTGAATGGGATATCGTTGATGTAGTAGCATTCAATGTTATTTTATATTCCAAGCATCCCATAAAAAATAGTGAGGAAGAGGTTAAGACAGCTCTGCAGGACTCTGCCTTTAGTAAGGAATATGAAACTCTGGGACTTTGGGCATTGGCACCCTAGGGCAGAAAGCCAAATGTAACTGATATTAGCCCAAACCTAAGGGGAGAGTTAATAATCAAAAGAGCTTCTGAAACTTCAACTATAGAAGCTACAAGCCTGACTGTAAATGTGGCCAAATTGGCCCAGAAGACAACTGAAAGGGAGGAGGCTGAAAAGAAGAGTTTGATGGAGAAATACAACATCATAATTGGAGAATATAGTAGGATGCAGCAAAGGAATGTTGTGCTGGAATCTAAAGCAGACAGGTTGAAATATAGGTAGGTGGGAGAATCCTCTAGTGCTCCTGGTATCAGGGCATTACCTTCTACATTAGGATTAGTACCCCCTACTTCTCCAATTATTTCTACTCTAGGATCCCCCATCCAGATGCCTGCTCTCGGTCCTACATTAGGGCCAGTTGAAGAAGAGGTTGAATACTATGTGGATCCCACTAAGAAGAAGATGTTAAACAAGATCATAGTGTTACAGGTTGCATTAAAAGAAAGTGAGGATGGAGCAGTTGCCAAACAAAATGAGGTGGTTGATACATTTTTGAGGCATCTGAATGAGAAGGTTGATGGTAGATTACCATCATTACATTCTTTATATTCTTTATTCTTGGATGAAATAAGAAATATTAATAGGGATCAGGAAATAGTTTTGCCTTTGGCTGACTAGTGGATCCCTAGGGCCAGTGATATGGATATTATGTATAAGGCCTCTAGATTTGATGCAGATAGCAGGCCTCAATCATCGAGGCCCATTCAATTTTTTGTGAAATCACTGAAGGTTTTCTAGGCCCTACCTGATGATATGAGTAGGAGAATTAAGGAGCTGGTAAAGAGTTTTGATGATTGGAGTGATAAATTTTTTCCAGATATAATTGATGCACAAGGAAATGTCAAATCACTAGAGCAGCGGTAGGATATAGCGGATGAAGTGATCAATGCACAAATCAAATTGATTTGTGATGATTCAGACTATGATTTGTTGGTGAGTAGCATGGATAAGATAATTAACACTGACACATTTTTAGAGTCTTTTGAAAGAGAGGCCAGTCAAGTAGTAGTGAAATACACACCTTACAATACTAAGGTGAATGAGTTGGTGAATTTTGATTGGCCAACAAATGAAGAGTATCAGACATGGGTGGACAAATATTTAACCGAAGAGGAGTAAGACAATGTCTACTACTACCAGTTAACAACTCAGTGGTTATTGTTATAACAGATTGTGGTTTTTTCTCCATGGCGGTTTTTGGCATAGGTTTTGAGGTTTGGCCAATGCAACGACTATTCTCTAATGAGTGGGATTAACAAGAAGATGCTCCAGGGACTCGGTGATTGTAATCAGTTTTGTGAAGTGTCTTATGGTGGTCCAATTGACCTGTGACATCTATATTTTATGGCCCGATGCTGGTTTTCTCCTTCATTCTCTATAAGAAGGATTTCAAGGCTAGATATATGAGTTAGCAAGTTAGATATTTTCAGGTCAATTCTAGGCATAGTTGCAGAGAAAGTTGTAAAGTGTGTTGATTCAGTGTAGATGCAATTTAGGTTTTTGTGTTATTATGTAGTAGGGTTTTTAATTTATGAAGGTTTGATGTTTCACAACAATAATAGCATTTGAATTAGAATGATTCATTTAGAGCTCATGTATCTCCTTTGTATAAGCATATCATAATCTTGAATAATATGATCAAGGGTTATTGCATTCATCTCACTGTTGTGGTGTGTATAATTTTCATTTTGGCTTTAATTCAAAGAATTAATTAAAATGTTTGAATGGAGTTGTAGGTGGATATGTTTATGAAGGGATTTGGTAAGAAGTATTGGGTTAGGATATAAATTGATGGTGTTGTAAGGCAATATTGTCAGAGATCTTATATTCTATGTGTTTGAATATGTCACTAATCTTTAAATGCTTGTGAATTCGACTCCCCAATGGTATATGGCACTGGCGTAAATTGTATTTGTTTGTGAGGTTCTGTATTTACTTAGAGCTTGCTACAAAATTATGAATCAAATGAATATCTTAAGTTGTGAAGTATATTTGTAATCATCTCATGCTCCAAGTAGTTGATACTATTGATGAAAAGCCAATTCAATTCAGTATTATCCTATTCTGTTGAGTTATTAAATGAGATTATTTGTTATTGTTAATGATTTTTTGTAAGTTCGGTGTAGATATTATAAACACATTAAGAGGACCACCCTCCCAAGTCTTGCAGAGCCTGAAGTGTAGGACGTTTATTTTGAAAATCCTCATCAGTTGGTCCAAGTCCTTTGAGCTGCCCTTGATTATAATTAGAAATTTCTATAAGTAGAATAGAAGATCAACTTGGTTACAGTAAAAACAACCAACAAATTCCAAATCAATAATCTTGATTGCCTCAGGTGTTTTGAGCTTTGGACATGGTTGTGTAGGCAATTTCATTATTTTTTTTCTTTTTCTATTCTCTTCTTCCTCATCACTTCTATCAAATCTTTTCCTTCTATAAATAGGCCAATTCTCTGAAGGTTGGTAGGCTGGCCTCTATTCCAATGGCCTAGCATCTTGATCCTGTATGCCCAGATCTAAATTCGGGTTTATCTTCTTGGTCATCAAGGTACCCATGATTTATTTAAAGTTGTCCATCAAAAAATCAAATTTCTTATGATACAGACTAAACTCCATCAATGGATCATATTTTGGATCCATTTTGTGCACAATGGCCAATAGCTTATCATAAGCTACCCATTTCTCCTTGTTCAATTCTTGCCTACTTAGATCAAACTCATTTCTAATCAGGTCCTTAGGGAAGTTGAACTCATGCAAAAAATTACCATATTTTATCCCTTGTTTGAAAAGGGTGAAGAAGCCCTCAGGATCATGTTGCCACTTGGGACCACACCTCAAATGGTACTCTTCAAAGAATTTTCCAAAATGTACCTAGCCTCCTTTCGAAAGGACAAAATCTGACACCATAGTATAATTTGGGAAAAATGTTCCTTTACCTTTCCCAGTAAGGTTGTCCTCATGGATACAACCAATCTGCCACATAACTTCTGCAAATCCCACTCTTGGTGGCACATTGTATGGCAATATATGAGGGGTCCTTTGAAAATCATACACCCTCAAGATAGTGCTAACTAGGTATGGAATAATATCATCCTAGTTGTGGAAAACCTTCAACTCTGGCTTCCTCATCTTTGGTCTGAGGAATTCATGCAACTTCTCAAGAATTCTAGGCATATTCACCATCAGCCTAGATCTCAATCTGGAAGAAAAACAGTTGTCAAAACTACACATAACTGGTATTCACCCTATTATATGACAAATCTGCAGTCCATACCTGCACTGGCAATCTTTCTCCATTAACCGATTACCTTAACTCCATCTTCTTAGAGAATAAATCAGCATTCTTAGACAAGAACATATACATCAACATGGAATACCAAAAGAATGGATTCCCTACATCTTTTCGGCCGAAAAGGAAGCAAAATCATATATCATTAAGAAATTAGGGTGTTATGTTTGCACCTCCATGAACATGTAAGCAATAGGCATCACCGTGTTAGGGTTAAAACCCAAAATCTGGCACAATGAGTAAAAGGTGGCCAAGAAATGATTTGCAAAATAGTTCAATCTGAAAGGTTCTTGGTCACTAGGGCTAATATAAAATTTTGAACCTCCTACCCTAGCCAAATGAGGTGGGAGCAACTTAACTCTGAAAAAGTGACTTCGACCTCCCATACTCCACTTTCATCTCCTCAAGATCAATAGGAACCAAGAATGTATTGGGCTCACTTAGATCAAAAACCTATTTAAACTCCTCTTTGTTAATGCTCAACATAACCCTTCCATCATTATCTCTAATCACTCGTGTGACAAAGTCATATCGTGCAGCCACTGCCTTAAGCAAATCCACATCAGGGAACACATTCGGCACCACCAAATTCCCCATATCATACATCCAACCATTCAAAAAGGGGTGGGGAAAATTCCTCTATCCAAACCACAATCTGAACATTTCTAAACCTATAAGAGGAACCCTAGCATTGACTATGTTGGAACAATTATATACTAGTCCCTCCCCTAGGTTTTTTTCTCGCATCAAGATCAACCCCTTCTTCCTATCATTCGTTGACAAGGGAAATTGATCCAGGAAATCATCATATAGGTTTCTATTTAAATAATCAACCTGGCCAGAATGTTGCTTTGACGTTGCCATCCTAGGTAAACTAGGGTTTCCTTGCTATTTCAAACCTCAAACAAACTAGGGCTAAACAAAAATATGAAATTACAGAACAAAACCTTGCAATTTCCCACAGTTCAATTAAACTATAGCCCCAAAACAATTATCAACAAGCCCTCCGACAAGTACACAAAAAATTTCCCCCCAAATTCAAATTCAAAATAACTAGGAGATACAAAAAATTGACTCATTGCTTTGTGTTTGCAAAAACCCAAATCTTTGCTATAACAACT
>CM021108.1:449037711-449171954 GCA_007115665.2 Sequoiadendron giganteum | reverse complement strand
AAGTCAAAGCCATCACAAAGAATGCACCAGTGATGTGCCTCCTCCTCCTACTGAAAATGATGGGACTCCTTTATTATCTAGGCATGAAGAAGTAAACTTGATAGACTTAAGTGAGACATCAAGTTCTGATATGACTTTGCCTGACCCTGATGATGTTTTTGGAGATATTGACTCTTTAAGATGAGAGATCCAAAAGAAAGATGAACTTAGGATGAAAAAGGACAAGGAGAAATAAATAGAACTGATGCATGTTGTAATTGAGAGGGATAAATTAATTAGACAATTGGAAAAAATAAAACTCCTGAACCAAAGTAGACCTGAGCTAGAAGAGGAAGGTCCTGTTGTACAACAAATTTTTGATAAGGAGGTAAATTCAGTGTCTAAAGTGAGTCTTGTAGGTCAGTTTGATGTCCAACCAAAGCCTATAGACCCAAAACCCTTGAACCCTATTAAGCCCCAACCAAGTAACCCAGATCCTAAAATTATTTTGGACAAGGGAAAACAAAAGGCTGAAGGAATCAAGATAAATGAGAGGGTGGCTTCTCACCATCCTAAACAAGATCCCCTTCCACATGTGTCATCACAAGTAGAAACTTCCTTGGAAAAGGTTAGGAGGGAAGGGGAAGCTCTAGCAGAAGAGCTAGAGAGGACTAAAATTGAGGCTGCAAATGCAGAAAAAAGAAGGAAAATAAGTTTCTTAAGAATGTCGAGTGTGGATGAGGTTGCACAAGCTACAACTTCATCAGTTCACCAAGATATTTAAAAAAATGATCCTAAAACTAGTCTGGAGAATACCACAAATAGTTCTAGCCCAAAGATTCAGGCAACCAAGTTTATAAATCTACATCAAGATGGTCCTAAGACTCAGAATACACGGTCTGGTGATGACTCTCAGAAGATTGATGGACTATTTCAAAGGAGACCTATATAATTGAAAAGGTATAGGCAGTTATTCTTTGATGGTATTTTGGGTTACCCAAATCCCATCCCTGATGAGCTAAGAGAAAAGATGAATAAGTTTACTAGGAACAACGCTTTTTCAGCAGAGGAACATTTGAAAGCCTTCATGGATATGTTAAATGACTATGAGGTAGAACATGAAGATGTAGTAGTGAATTTTTTTGTCCAATCTTTGACAGAAGATGCAAGGGATTGGTAAAGGGGTCTACCGAATTCTAGTATTGGTTCATGGGAAGAATTTGAAAAGTGCTTCAAAGAACAATATGGTGATAAGACTAATGCTAGTTTCATGTTAAATGAATTCAAAAACATCAAGAAATCAGTAAATAATCTTGTGACAAAGTTTAACCTTAGATTTCAAAAGGAAATATATAAGTTGTTTCAGCTGATGAGACTTGATGAAAATGTTTGTTTAACCACTTATTTCAATACTTTTGATGCCAAAATGGCATATCTCCTTAGAGCTAAGGACCCTCGGACCATGAGGGATGCTTTAAGAGCAGCCATTAATATTGAAATAAATAGGAAAGCTTCTGGAAAATATGGTAGGAGGGAGGAACTTACTCTTTTGGAAAATCCTAGGGATAAAACTGAGAAAGTCTCTACTGCAAGCCCTAAGGACGATGAGAAATGGGATAAGGTCCTCAACACTTTGAAGGACATAAATTATATTTTTGCTAAGAAAGAGAAGGGTCTTGGAAGTGATAAGTAGTAGTATAATAAAAATAACAGACCTCCTAGACTGCAAAATTATCCTTACAATACAAATTAGAAGGATGGAAAACCAATATTACTAGCCCAGAAGCCTTAAACTGATCAGCAGACACCAGATCCTTCGCAAAAGCATTCTATAAATTTGGTACAAGATAAACCATGGTGTGAGGTGTGTGAACATCCATATGATCAGAATTATTGTGGTATTTCCCAGCTACTTGTTGCTGAAGGAAAAGAAGAGGATACTCATGAGCAGAATCCTGATTTTGAGCAAAATGATGTAAATGTTTGTATGGCCCAGTCATATATTGATGAAGCTAAATGTTCTTCTGATGAGGAATTGCAAGAAGATGATGTAAATAATCAATGGTAGAAAAGTAAAATGTATCATCAATAGGTCTTTTCTAATGAGTAAGGTGATTTTGACCATCATGCTTGCAATATGGAGCAGGCTGAAGATTCAGTGTCTATATGGAGACCATCAAAAGATGAGATTGCTCGGTTGACTGAAGAGATGGATGCTTAGATGAGAAGTACATTGTAGCTAATAAATAGAACTGTGGGTGGCGAGAAGGGTAAGCTTGTTGGCCTTTTTATTAAGGAACAGAAGGATAAAAACAAGGGTGTTAAATAAGATAGCAAAAATAATGTTGTCAAAATCAAGGAGGTCAAGAATGACAAGATATGGGTGAAAAGGACTGAGATCCCAAAGCCCCATGAAGATGTTACTCCTTTATTGCTAAAGACCAAAGTGATTACCAAGTCTACTGAATCTTCTCTACAAGAGAAACAAAAGAAACTTGAAGGAAATCAGCAACTGGAGAAGAAAGAAAATAATGAAGGTATGATTCCTGAGCTACCTAAATACACACCCTTAGACATGTTTCAATTATGGTCCCAAGTTAAGGTTATTGTACCTTTGCTGGAAATGATGAGAATAGCTGAGCATAAGGAAAAAAAATAGCCTTGATTACAGGAGTTGCTAGTAGTAAAATTGAACAAGGAAATTGTAAAGAAGCAAAGGACAAAGAAGAAATAAAAGAGAAAGAAGTGGAGGGAATTGTAACAAAAATTCCCCCTGTGTATCTAGGGAACTCTATTAATATGTGCCTTGAGAATATAACCCCCTTTTTCCTGAGTGTTGATATAAATGGGAAGACTCTGAGAAATTGTATGATAGACTCAGGGGCGTCAAATAATGTTATGCCAGTCAAGATCATGGAAGCAATGGGCTTAACAGTAGACACTACTCAAGGTAAATGTTGTGCATTAGATTCGAGAGAAGTTTCAGTTGTTGGGACTATTAAAGAATTGCCTTATAAATTGACCAAATACCCTAAGAAGGTTTTGGTCATGACTGTTTTAGTTGCAGACATCCCTCCTCATTTTGGGATGCTCTTATCAAGGAAGTGGAGTGCATCAATGGGAGGTAACATGCAATGTGATTTGTCATTTGCTACTTTTTACATTGATGGAAAAGATGTCAAGATTGAAAGAGAGTCTAAGGTGCCTCATATGATTGAGCATGATCCAACTGAGAATTTGACATGTTTTACTGACTATGGCATAAATGAATTTAGGGCTGAGGAATCCCCTAGTAATTGTGATAAACCTGTTGCACCGATTGATACAAAAATAAAACATTTGTCAAAGTCTAGTGACTTGTGGAATATGTATTTTGATGGTGATTTCAAAGGAAGGATCTGGTGCAGGTGTGTTGTTAAGGTCTCCGAGTGGAAAGACATTCAGGTTCTCTTTAACTCTATTATTTGAGTGCACCAACAATGTGGTCGAATATGAAGCCTTGTTATTGGGGATGAGATTGGCTCAAAAACATGGGATAAGAAGCTCAAAGTGATTGGAGATTTTGAGCTTGTGATTTCCCAAGTCAGATCTAGATATGTGTCAAAGAATAAAAGGTTGAAACAATATAGAAATGTTGTTTGGGATGAATTGGAGAACTTTGATGCTTTTGGTATATATTGGATGGAGAGAGGCCACAATAAGGTGGTAGATTTGCTAGCAAATATTGCATTGAAACCATATGACATGACTTATGCTGGGATTTCAAAGGTTGAAGTGCAAACCAGACCATCTATTCCTGATAATGTCAAAAACTGGCAAGTTTTTGACAGTGATGATGATATATTGAGATTTTTAAATTGTGTGGATGAGTATGAAAGTCAAGAAATTTACTTTGGAGCTTTTGTTGAAAAGATTGATGGTAAGGATATTGTGTTTGGGAATGAAGTTATTTAGTTAAAGACTAATACAATTCCTAAAGGTTTAGTTGTTCTTGAAAGAGTATTTGACAACTAGGATAGGACGAAGGCTAATTGTGTTGCTTCCCATCTTGATGACTTGGAGGAAATAAACCTTGGAACAAAAGCATCACCAAAAAAGATGTATATTGGAAAAAAATTATCACCAAAGGTGAGAAGGATGTTAATTCATTTGTTAAGGAAATTCAAACATGTGTTTTCTTGGTCTTATGATGATCTCAAGGCTTATAGGGAGGATTTATTTCAACATGAAATTCCTTTGAGTGATGATGCTAATCCATTTAGGTAAAAGAAAAGACCTATTAATCCAACCTTGGCCCCAAAAATGCAAGAAGAACTAGTGAAGTTAAGAGATGTAGGGATCATCAAACCAATTAGACATTCATCTTGGGTATCAAATTTGGTTCCTGTGAGAAAGAAAAATGGAGACATTAGGTTATGTGTGGATTTCAGAAATTTGAATGTGTCTTCATTGAAGGATAACTACCCATTACCAAATATGGGAGCCATGTTGCAGAGAGTGATAGGTTGTGAGTTAATGTCTATTATGGATGGGTTTTCTAGCTATAACCAAGTCATGGTTAAGGAAATTGGACAGTTTAAAACAAATTTCACTGCACCTTGGGGAACTTATGTGTATGTGAGAATTCCTTTTGGTCTAACAAATACAGGGGCTACTTTCCAGAGAGCCATGGATGTGGCATTCTTAGATTTCATTAACTTGTTTTTGGTGATTTATCAAATGATCTGACAGCATATTCCAAGAAAGAAGATGACCATTGTGAACATCTAGAGAAAGTATTCAGTAGGGCATTGGAATATGGTATTTCCTTAAATCCAAAGAAGTGTGCTTTTGGAGTAAAGGAAGGAAATTTTTTGGGACATATTGTTTCTAAGGATGGGGTCAAAATTCATCCAAAAAGGGTAATTGCAATAGATAAGGTCCCACAACCCTGAAATGTCAAGGGAATACAATCTTTCTTTGGATAGATTAATTTCCTAAGGAGATTCACAACAAATTTTGCTGAGATAGTTCGCCCTAGTTCTAAGATGCTTAAGAAAGGGGCCAAGGTTGAATGGGAAGAAGAGTCAATATAGGCTTTCCAAGCCATTACACAAGCTATAAATGAAGCTCATGTGTTAAGAACCCCTAATTTTTCCAAACCCTTATATATTTCCTCATTTTCTTCATTCCACACAATTGTTGATGTGTTGTTACAAAAGAATGCTGAGGGTTTTGAACAACCTATAGCCTTTTTCAGCAAGTCCCTGCAGGCTGTAGAACTCAAATATGACATAAATGAAAAATAGGCATATGCACTAGTAAAAGTCATAAAAGCTTTCAGGACATATTTGATGGGAGCTAATGTAGTTGCCTATGTACCCAGTGCTACTGTGAAGGACATTTTTACACAGCAGGAAGTTTCAGGAAGAAAATGTAGATGGATCAATAAGATCCAAGAATTCAACATTGAAATATAGATTACCAAGCTGGTGAGAGGACAAGGACTGGCCAAGCTTATGTCCAAAAGTAATCTGGAAGAAAATTAGATAAATTTTCTTGAAGAAGAGAACATATCACACATATGTGACATGGAACATTCTGATTGGTACAACAGTGTGATCTATTATTTACAAAAGATGAAATGTCCTGATAATTTAAATGAAAATGAAAAGAGGACATTGAAGTTACATGCTATCAAATATGTTATCATAACATGAAAGCTCTGGTGGAGAAATGGAGAAGGTGTTATGTTGAAATGTGTAGACAAAGATCAAGCACAAGAACTCTTAAATGAAATGCATAGTGGAGTTTGTGGAGGGCATTATATGGCCAAAACAACTGCACACAAAGTAATGAGGGCTAGGTCTTTGTGGCCTACCATTTTTAAGGACGCAAACCAATTGGTGAAGACATGTGATGCTTTTCAACATTTCTCTGGTAAGTTGAAATTCTTTGGTAACTTGCCTTTAAAACCAGCTGCAGTGCAATCTCCATTCCAGCAATGGGGTATTGATTTTATAGGAGAGGTAGCATGTAAATTGAGTAGAGGCCATTCATGGATATTGGTGACCACTTATTAATTTACCAAGTGGGTGGAAGCAATTCCAACGAAGAAAGAAACTAGTAAGGTGGTAATTGATTTCTTAATGAGTAACATAGTGACTAGATTTTGGATGTCCAGAGAGGATTGTGTCAGACAATGCAATGTGTTTCAGATCTAAAGAATACATGGAGTTCTTTGAGAAGCATGGCATCCAATTCTCTTACTCATCACCTTACCACTCACGAGGAAATGGACAAGAAGAATCAAGCAATAAAAGATTGATGAAGATTATTAAGAGAATCCTAGATCAAAATAAGAAGGCGTGGGATTCTAAATTGAGATTAGTAGTCTGAGCCGATAGGGTGACTGTGAAGAAGGAAATAGGTTGTGCCCCATTTGACTTAGTTTATGGGATAAATGCAAGGTTTCCCTAGAATAACCCAATGGAGATTAAGTATTTCCAGATGTATGATAATGAAATAGAAGATGAAAGGTAGTTGAGAGTGGAAGCTCTCATAGAATTGGATGAGACCAGGAGGGAAGCTCAAACGAAAAATGCCACATTGTAGTTACAAGTAAAAACTTTGTATGAAAAAAAGACAACTGCAAGGAGTTTCCAAGATGGAGATATGGTCTTGATGTGGAATGTCAGGTTGGAAGATAAAGGAAAACGTGGTAAAGTTGATGCAATCTGGTTGGGTCCATTCCTAGTGAATAGTAAGTGGGGGGAAGATTCATATTTCCTCCAAGAAATGATAGGTGATATTCTTGAATTTCCAGTTCATGGACAATTCTTGAAGTTATAATTCAGTTGAAGTATTGTTTTCCATGAGCAGTAGCTTAGGTTTGTATATATGTTAGTTGTAGGTTTCCTTCTTGTTGGATTGTCTTGTCTGGACAATCCTTTTTGGTTGTCTCTGCAACTGGTCTGTTCTACCTGAGATTTTGTTATTCTCGCTTCATTCTAGTGGAATGAATGTCCCCAACTGGAGCCACTGATGGAGCTTCAAATTTTGTTCTTTGAGTTCCATTATTATTTTGCCTCATTACTGGTCTGTCATGCTATTCAGAAGAAACCTAAGGTTGGGGGTTTTATTTTTGCCTTCATAAAATCCCAATGTTCTATCTAATACCTTGGGTAGGATCTATTCTGCCGTTACCTTTTTGAATGAGGTTTTAAAATAACTTATGTCCCATTGAATCATCTAGGTCGGGCCCCTTTTAATAAATAGTGTTAAATTTTTTTCCCAACTTTATTATTTCCTAAGTCTAGGTTGGCCTGTGTCCCATTTTTAAGAACAACATTGAGCCATCATTTGTCATTGGCCTAGGCGATGTCCCCTTGTCCCTTTAATAATTGTTTTATATTTTGTAGGGAACATTTTTTAATGACCGTCGATCATCCAACAGTTGATCCTGACCGTTCCCCACAATCTCGTGATGGCTTCACCGCTGGGTTTCAACTGATTGTAAAATCACAGGCGGGCGCCACATGTCTCAACTACCAACACCGAAAAAGGATTAATAAAGTGCTTTAATTTTGTGTTGAGTTTTAATACATTATATAGTGGGTTACTACTAACAGTTCTGAGATGCACATTCTCAAAATCGACTGTGGTGTTATAATCTTGATGAAAATTTGCTCGACGGTTATGTTTAGTGTTGGTGACTACTATGAATGAACATGATTGCCAATGGTGGGAATCAATGGTTACCTACCATTGCGTGATCCAAAGATGTAGGATGTTTAGTGATTGCAACATCACAGGCAGGCACCACATGTACTCCTTTGGCGCTGCATACTGTGGTGGGCCCTCAATGCTGAGATGGAGATTACATTAGCCTTTTTGATGGTGTTCGTTCGATGATCTGACAAAAACAAACGATCAACGACTCAAATTTGAATTCACATCAAATGCGATTGGAGTTGTTGGTGCGACATGCAAGTGAGCTTTAATGGTGGATGAGATGTTTACTGGCTCAATTCAATCGACATAAAGTATCTCCCTTCATTCTATTTCACCACAAAGCATTCAAGTATTTTTGAAGCAGTTCAATGCTAGAGAAAAAGTTTTCGAGAAATCATAGTAGGAGTTTGGTTTTCTACAAGGCGCGAAATTCTGTGAGTTGTTTTTTGTACTGCTTGGTTAATTGGACTGTTATTTCATGAAGGATTGTAGTGTGCTTGTCAGAGGGGTTTGTTGATTATTGTCATAGACATACTGGTTTGTTTAAATTGAGGGAAATAGCAAGGTCTTGCTGTAATTTCATTTTTTGGGTAGCCCTATTTTTTTCAAGGATTTGAATTATTTAAAGAAGCCCTAGTTCATTTGAGATGGCACCACCAAAGCAACATTCTGGCCATATTGATTATCTATAGAGGAATTTATATGATGATTTTTTGGATCAACTCCCGTTATCAACAAATGACAAGAAGAGGGGTTTAGTTTTGATGAGTGGGAGAACCCTAGGAAAAGTTCTAGTGTGCAAGAGTTATAATATTGCAGATGCTAGGGTTCCTATGACTGGTTTGGAAATATTTAGGCTATGGTATGGACAGTGAAATTTACCTCACCCCTTTTCTAATGGCTAGAGATATGATATGGGGAAGTTGGTAGTGCCTAATGTGTTCCCTGATGTGGACCTACTCAGAGCGGTGGCAACACGATATGACCCTATTACAAGAGTAATAAGGGACAATGATGGTGGGATTCTGCTGAGTATAAGCATGGATGAAATTTAGAAGGTATTCGATTTGAGTGAATCTAGAAAATTTTTGGTTCCAATTGATCTTGAGGAGATGAAGTAGGAGTATGCAAGATCGAAGCCTCTTTTCAGATTAAAGTTGCTTCCTCCTCATCTGGCTAGGGTAGGCAGTTCAACAATTCATATCAGCCCAAGTGACCAGGAGCCTTTCAGGCTAAGTTGCTTTTCCAATCATTTTTTGGCTACATTTTATTCACTATGCTAGATTTTGGGCTTCAGCCCTAATACCGTAATGTCAATTGCATACATTTTCATGGGGGCCCAAATTCAGCATCCCAATTTCTCTGTGGTGTATGAATTTGCATTTTTTCTGGCAAAAAAGATACATGAGTGTTTGCTGAAGCTATAGGTGGGGGATATTGGAACTCCTTTCTATTGGTATTCCCTATTAATGTACATGTTCCTATATAAGAATGTCAACTTCTTCTCATAAAAGATGGAGTTGAGGCTAGATGAAAATGGAGAGAGATTACCAGTACAGGTTTGGAGTGCAAACTTATCCTACAAAAGGGGAGGTGCCAGTTTTGTGCAATTTGACAATTGGTTTGCCTCCAGAATTAGGGCTTGGTTGGTGGTGAATGTGCCTAGAATCCTTGAGAACCTACATGACTTCCTCAGACCAAACCTAAGGAAGCCTAATTTGAAAATCTACCACAATTGGGGTGACATCATCTTGTACCCCGTAAGTATTGTTCTAAGAGTATATGGTTTCCAGAGAGCCCCACATATTCTCCCTTTTAATGTACCATAAAGAATGGGGTTTGCTGAGGTCATGTGGCAAATAGGTTGTATTCATGAGGACAACCTGATAGGGAGGGGAAAAGGAACTTTGTTCCTTAACTATACTATTGTTTCTGATTTGTTTGTTCCAAGGGAGGATGGGTCCACTTTGGAAGATTCTTTGATGAATTTCATTTGAGGAGTGGTCCTAGGAGGCAGCATGACCCTGAGGGATTACTTTCCTTGTTTAGGCAATGAATTAAAGGTGGCAGGTTTGTACATGAATTCAATTTGCTTGAAGACCTAATCAAAAATGAATTTGATTTGAATAAAGAAAAGTGGATTGCATATGAGAAGTTGTTGGCCATGATACATAAAATGGATCCAAAATATGATCCATTAATGAATTTCACTCTATTCCACAAGAGAATTGAATTTTTGATGGATACTTTCAAAGTGATCATGGGCACCTTGATGACCAAGAGGGTCAATTTGGAATTAGATTTTGGTATACAAAGACCAGAGGTGAGGCTTGAAGAAACAAGGTCAACTTATCAGACCTTAGTGAATTGGCCTCTATACAAGAGAAAGAGGAATGACAATAGTGATGAGTAGGAGGTGGATAATAAAGGAAAACAAATAATGAAGACATCATTACAGCCAGGTCCAAAGATCAAAGCACCTGGAGGGACAAAAATTATTGATTTGGATTCACCACCGAGGAGTGATCATGCAGTGCTACCATCAAAGCCAAGCCCTAAGAGGTAGAGGGTTGAGGAAGCACAAGAGAATTTGATGGATGAGATAATTTTTACAGATCAAGACATGCAGGTTGGTATTCCTTCCCCTCCTAGATCAACACAATTTGTGTTATCTAATATGGATGTAAAATGACAATGTGTACAAGATGCCAGAATGGAGGCCTGCAAGGCATTCTTGGATGATGATACATTTGTGAAGACTCTAGTATTTTTGCAACTAGTGTGGAGGATAAAGCTAGAAGAATACCAAGACAAGTGCAAGAGGAGGAGAGAATCAAGGCCTGATAGGTCTGAGCAAAAGAATGATGATGAAGTGAAGTTCGAACTGATGGAAGAATTCAAAAGAATCACTCTTGAGGAAGGAAGGTGACTTGTGACTCAGGTTGGTGTCCTAATTTTTCTTGAATGGGATATCGTTGATGTAGTAGCATTCAATGTTATTTTATATTCCAAGCATCCCATAAAAAATAGTGAGGAAGAGGTTAAGACAGCTCTGCAGGACTCTGCCTTTAGTAAGGAATATGAAACTCTGGGACTTTGGGCATTGGCACCCTAGGGCAGAAAGCCAAATGTAACTGATATTAGCCCAAACCTAAGGGGAGAGTTAATAATCAAAAGAGCTTCTGAAACTTCAACTATAGAAGCTACAAGCCTGACTGTAAATGTGGCCAAATTGGCCCAGAAGACAACTGAAAGGGAGGAGGCTGAAAAGAAGAGTTTGATGGAGAAATACAACATCATAATTGGAGAATATAGTAGGATGCAGCAAAGGAATGTTGTGCTGGAATCTAAAGCAGACAGGTTGAAATATAGGTAGGTGGGAGAATCCTCTAGTGCTCCTGGTATCAGGGCATTACCTTCTACATTAGGATTAGTACCCCCTACTTCTCCAATTATTTCTACTCTAGGATCCCCCATCCAGATGCCTGCTCTCGGTCCTACATTAGGGCCAGTTGAAGAAGAGGTTGAATACTATGTGGATCCCACTAAGAAGAAGATGTTAAACAAGATCATAGTGTTACAGGTTGCATTAAAAGAAAGTGAGGATGGAGCAGTTGCCAAACAAAATGAGGTGGTTGATACATTTTTGAGGCATCTGAATGAGAAGGTTGATGGTAGATTACCATCATTACATTCTTTATATTCTTTATTCTTGGATGAAATAAGAAATATTAATAGGGATCAGGAAATAGTTTTGCCTTTGGCTGACTAGTGGATCCCTAGGGCCAGTGATATGGATATTATGTATAAGGCCTCTAGATTTGATGCAGATAGCAGGCCTCAATCATCGAGGCCCATTCAATTTTTTGTGAAATCACTGAAGGTTTTCTAGGCCCTACCTGATGATATGAGTAGGAGAATTAAGGAGCTGGTAAAGAGTTTTGATGATTGGAGTGATAAATTTTTTCCAGATATAATTGATGCACAAGGAAATGTCAAATCACTAGAGCAGCGGTAGGATATAGCGGATGAAGTGATCAATGCACAAATCAAATTGATTTGTGATGATTCAGACTATGATTTGTTGGTGAGTAGCATGGATAAGATAATTAACACTGACACATTTTTAGAGTCTTTTGAAAGAGAGGCCAGTCAAGTAGTAGTGAAATACACACCTTACAATACTAAGGTGAATGAGTTGGTGAATTTTGATTGGCCAACAAATGAAGAGTATCAGACATGGGTGGACAAATATTTAACCGAAGAGGAGTAAGACAATGTCTACTACTACCAGTTAACAACTCAGTGGTTATTGTTATAACAGATTGTGGTTTTTTCTCCATGGCGGTTTTTGGCATAGGTTTTGAGGTTTGGCCAATGCAACGACTATTCTCTAATGAGTGGGATTAACAAGAAGATGCTCCAGGGACTCGGTGATTGTAATCAGTTTTGTGAAGTGTCTTATGGTGGTCCAATTGACCTGTGACATCTATATTTTATGGCCCGATGCTGGTTTTCTCCTTCATTCTCTATAAGAAGGATTTCAAGGCTAGATATATGAGTTAGCAAGTTAGATATTTTCAGGTCAATTCTAGGCATAGTTGCAGAGAAAGTTGTAAAGTGTGTTGATTCAGTGTAGATGCAATTTAGGTTTTTGTGTTATTATGTAGTAGGGTTTTTAATTTATGAAGGTTTGATGTTTCACAACAATAATAGCATTTGAATTAGAATGATTCATTTAGAGCTCATGTATCTCCTTTGTATAAGCATATCATAATCTTGAATAATATGATCAAGGGTTATTGCATTCATCTCACTGTTGTGGTGTGTATAATTTTCATTTTGGCTTTAATTCAAAGAATTAATTAAAATGTTTGAATGGAGTTGTAGGTGGATATGTTTATGAAGGGATTTGGTAAGAAGTATTGGGTTAGGATATAAATTGATGGTGTTGTAAGGCAATATTGTCAGAGATCTTATATTCTATGTGTTTGAATATGTCACTAATCTTTAAATGCTTGTGAATTCGACTCCCCAATGGTATATGGCACTGGCGTAAATTGTATTTGTTTGTGAGGTTCTGTATTTACTTAGAGCTTGCTACAAAATTATGAATCAAATGAATATCTTAAGTTGTGAAGTATATTTGTAATCATCTCATGCTCCAAGTAGTTGATACTATTGATGAAAAGCCAATTCAATTCAGTATTATCCTATTCTGTTGAGTTATTAAATGAGATTATTTGTTATTGTTAATGATTTTTTGTAAGTTCGGTGTAGATATTATAAACACATTAAGAGGACCACCCTCCCAAGTCTTGCAGAGCCTGAAGTGTAGGACGTTTATTTTGAAAATCCTCATCAGTTGGTCCAAGTCCTTTGAGCTGCCCTTGATTATAATTAGAAATTTCTATAAGTAGAATAGAAGATCAACTTGGTTACAGTAAAAACAACCAACAAATTCCAAATCAATAATCTTGATTGCCTCAGGTGTTTTGAGCTTTGGACATGGTTGTGTAGGCAATTTCATTATTTTTTTTCTTTTTCTATTCTCTTCTTCCTCATCACTTCTATCAAATCTTTTCCTTCTATAAATAGGCCAATTCTCTGAAGGTTGGTAGGCTGGCCTCTATTCCAATGGCCTAGCATCTTGATCCTGTATGCCCAGATCTAAATTCGGGTTTATCTTCTTGGTCATCAAGGTACCCATGATTTATTTAAAGTTGTCCATCAAAAAATCAAATTTCTTATGATACAGACTAAACTCCATCAATGGATCATATTTTGGATCCATTTTGTGCACAATGGCCAATAGCTTATCATAAGCTACCCATTTCTCCTTGTTCAATTCTTGCCTACTTAGATCAAACTCATTTCTAATCAGGTCCTTAGGGAAGTTGAACTCATGCAAAAAATTACCATATTTTATCCCTTGTTTGAAAAGGGTGAAGAAGCCCTCAGGATCATGTTGCCACTTGGGACCACACCTCAAATGGTACTCTTCAAAGAATTTTCCAAAATGTACCTAGCCTCCTTTCGAAAGGACAAAATCTGACACCATAGTATAATTTGGGAAAAATGTTCCTTTACCTTTCCCAGTAAGGTTGTCCTCATGGATACAACCAATCTGCCACATAACTTCTGCAAATCCCACTCTTGGTGGCACATTGTATGGCAATATATGAGGGGTCCTTTGAAAATCATACACCCTCAAGATAGTGCTAACTAGGTATGGAATAATATCATCCTAGTTGTGGAAAACCTTCAACTCTGGCTTCCTCATCTTTGGTCTGAGGAATTCATGCAACTTCTCAAGAATTCTAGGCATATTCACCATCAGCCTAGATCTCAATCTGGAAGAAAAACAGTTGTCAAAACTACACATAACTGGTATTCACCCTATTATATGACAAATCTGCAGTCCATACCTGCACTGGCAATCTTTCTCCATTAACCGATTACCTTAACTCCATCTTCTTAGAGAATAAATCAGCATTCTTAGACAAGAACATATACATCAACATGGAATACCAAAAGAATGGATTCCCTACATCTTTTCGGCCGAAAAGGAAGCAAAATCATATATCATTAAGAAATTAGGGTGTTATGTTTGCACCTCCATGAACATGTAAGCAATAGGCATCACCGTGTTAGGGTTAAAACCCAAAATCTGGCACAATGAGTAAAAGGTGGCCAAGAAATGATTTGCAAAATAGTTCAATCTGAAAGGTTCTTGGTCACTAGGGCTAATATAAAATTTTGAACCTCCTACCCTAGCCAAATGAGGTGGGAGCAACTTAACTCTGAAAAAGTGACTTCGACCTCCCATACTCCACTTTCATCTCCTCAAGATCAATAGGAACCAAGAATGTATTGGGCTCACTTAGATCAAAAACCTATTTAAACTCCTCTTTGTTAATGCTCAACATAACCCTTCCATCATTATCTCTAATCACTCGTGTGACAAAGTCATATCGTGCAGCCACTGCCTTAAGCAAATCCACATCAGGGAACACATTCGGCACCACCAAATTCCCCATATCATACATCCAACCATTCAAAAAGGGGTGGGGAAAATTCCTCTATCCAAACCACAATCTGAACATTTCTAAACCTATAAGAGGAACCCTAGCATTGACTATGTTGGAACAATTATATACTAGTCCCTCCCCTAGGTTTTTTTCTCGCATCAAGATCAACCCCTTCTTCCTATCATTCGTTGACAAGGGAAATTGATCCAGGAAATCATCATATAGGTTTCTATTTAAATAATCAACCTGGCCAGAATGTTGCTTTGACGTTGCCATCCTAGGTAAACTAGGGTTTCCTTGCTATTTCAAACCTCAAACAAACTAGGGCTAAACAAAAATATGAAATTACAGAACAAAACCTTGCAATTTCCCACAGTTCAATTAAACTATAGCCCCAAAACAATTATCAACAAGCCCTCCGACAAGTACACAAAAAATTTCCCCCCAAATTCAAATTCAAAATAACTAGGAGATACAAAAAATTGACTCATTGCTTTGTGTTTGCAAAAACCCAAATCTTTGCTATAACAACTCGTAAATTCATCCTTGGCCTAATGAATGCTCTGCAAAGATGTTTGAATGCCTTGTGATTCAATAGGGAAGGAGAATGGTCTTTTATTTCAATCAAATCAAGCTAGTAGACGTCTCGTCTGCCATTAAAGATTACTTGCATGCCACGCCAACGACTCCAATCACATTTAATGCAGATTTAAATATTAGCCATTTATCCCTCACTTTGGTCATATCATCGAATGACTGCCTTCAAAACACGTTGACACAATCTCCATCATGGAAATAAGGGCCCACAATATTATGCATCACCAAGGAAATCCACGTGGTGCCCGCCCGTGATATCACAATCAATAAAGACCTCACAACTTCTGAGCACGCAATGGCGAGCAACCATGGATCTCAACCATCGGCAATCCTGTTTGTTCAACACATTCACTAGCTTTGTCATTAACCATCGAACACCTTTCCTGTCGAGATTATAACATCTTCGTTGATTTGAAGCATGTGCATCTCATAACTACTTTAGTAACCCGCTACATAATGTATTAAAGCCAAATAAATGTATTAAAGTATTTCTATCATCTCTTTCGGCTTCACCAGATGAGACACGTGGTGCTCATCCATGATATCACAATCAACCAAAACAATGTGGTGGGGTCATCACGGGATGGTGGGGAACAACTGAGATCAAACGATAATTGATATACGGTCATGCAAACTTGTCCCTTTGCAAAATATAAAACATTTATTAAAAGAACAAGGGGACATCACTAGGTTGATGATAAACAATGACATAAGTTGTTTTTAAATGTGGGAACATGAGGCCACCCAGACTTAGGAAATAATAAAGTCAGGTAAAAGAAATAAAATGATAGATCAAAAGTTTCCCAGCCTAGACAAAGTGATGGGGCATAAGTTGTTTTAAAAACCTCTTGAAAAAATAACGGCCAAATAGATCCCACCCAAGGTGTAAGATAAAATACTAGGGTTTTACATGAAAACAAAGGTAAAATCTAAACCTTAGGCATTTCCAAAATACTACAAATGACTAGAAACATAAGGCAAGATAAAATGGAACACAAATAGAGAAATTTGAAGTTCCATCAAGACTGTTGTGGGGATTTTTCTATTGGATTTTGTGGTTGAGTTTCTGATATGTGGTTGTCATTGATGTCAACATTATTACCATTAATGTCTTTAAGACTTTATATGTCGAGGATATTGAAAAAATTGTAATAAAATATGTTACAGGTTGTTTGTGAAGAACTGAAGATCAGTATGGTAGAAAGTTCAGTATGTTGATAACTAGATGTTGCAGATTAATGGGTTTGTTCTCAAGCCTATCTAGCTTATACTCTAAAATTTTTAGAGGTGCACATAAAGATTTGAGGAAGTTATAAGTTTATGTGTTCTGACAATTATTTTATTACTGCAAATGGTGTTCATGGAAGAAGATAATGTGATTCTGGTAATCTGAGTTGTTGTGTATGTTACTGTGGTGTTCATGGATGTTTCTAGATCATGTTTTATCTATATTGCACATCTGCATTGATCATTGTGTTCGCGATCTGATATTTTCTCTTGTGTGTTCATTTTTTCATGTTCATGGGCGACAAGGTGTTTGAAGCATGTTGTGGATCTTTGAGGAAGAATCTTTGAAGGTGTTTTGTGTTTGATAACATTGTTTTGGGTCTCTAATATGTAGTGGACGACTTTGGTTGATGCGCATTGATAATCTTTTTTTTTGGGCCGATAGTTTGCATTCATTCTATTATTTTGTTCAAGTCGACATAAAGCAATGTAATTTTTTGTTGCGGATATATATAAGTGAGTGTTTCTTCATTTGAGATTTATGTATGTGAAGTGTATGATGTGAAGTGTGTGAGTGCTATGTGCAAAAAAGGTTTAGATCATTCGAAGGTAGAGCAAAGTGTGAAGGAGATTGAAAGATAGTAAATAAATGCTCATGTGCTTAACCAAAATTGTACTCAAGCATTAGTAGATGCTAATTTCTTAGTTCAAATTATTCAGATGGATTTAATCTAAATATTTTATGTAAGATAGTGTGTCTTCCTTTGAGTAGTGAGCTCTAGGTAGTGTGCCTGGATGCATGTGCATTCCTCTTATACTCTTCTTATAATTTTAATAGGGTATAACTTGTGGATTAACCTCCACCATGGTTTTTCCCCTAATAGGGTTTCCACGCAAAAAATATTGGTGTTGTGTGTTTCTGATGTGTTTTTGATTCATGAATTTACTGTTATTAATCATATATGAGATTAAAGGTTAATAAGTTAAATAAGTTTAAAAAACTGTGACAACTGATTCACCCCCCCTCTTAGTTGTCTGCCCTTGTGTTTCCAACAATTGGTATTCAAGTAGGTTCCTTGGAAGAATTTTAATAGCTTGAGGTGATCTGGGATGGCGACATACAAGAAGGATAGTCTGAGATTTGATGGTAAAAATTACTCTATGGAAGACTCGAATGGAGTGCCATCTGAGATGCATTGGTGAATCCTACTAGCACATTACATGCAATAGGTATGTTATTCCTTCAAATGGTCCTACTACTACTGCTGAGATTAGGGATGTTGAATATAACATCAGGGGTAAGGAAGCATTGTTGAGTGCTTTGACTCATTCTGAGATGACAAATGTTATGGATCTGAGAACTACTTATGAGATCTAGAAAAAATTAAAATTTATATGAAGGTGATGCTAATGTGAAGATGGCTAAGCTACAGTGTCTGAAAGGAAAATTTGAACTATTGAAGATGGGTAATGATGAGAATATTGTTACTTTCATGCAAAGAGTGAATGAACTTGTGTGTGGTATCAGATGATCTGGTGGACACATGGATGAATCAGAGATTGCTGATAAAGTGCTTAGATCCTTGCCTGATGCATACAAAATCAAACTTACAGCCATTGAGGAGCTCCGAACTATGAAAAATATAACCAAAGATATGTTGGTTGGTAAAATTATTGCTTTTGAGTTGAGTGAATTTGGTAATGCTCTTCCGAAGATAGAATCTACATTTAAAGCTACTACTTTCGAGAGAGACAAACATATATATGATCCGAGTGAAAGTTCTTCTAGAAAGGTATTCAAATATGAGGAAGAAATGAGACAGATTGAAGAAGAAGAAAGAGAATTGAATGAGCTTGAAGCACTTATTGTCAAAAGGGAAGCTAGAGGAGAAGGTAAGTATAAAGGAAAGTTTCCTATAAAAAAAAATTCTTACAATAAGATAGGTCATTTTGCATCAAGGTGTCTTGAAAGAGTTCCCAATCCAAGACCTTACAAGCCTAAATTTAAAAAGAAGTGTTACTATGTTGTTGATGAAGGTGTAACAAATGATGAATCTAGCAAAGGGAATGGAAGTGAAGATGAGTTTTTATTTATTGCTATCAAGGAAAATAATTATGTGTCTACTAAATTTGCTAGTTGTACAAATGTGGAGAAAGCCCTAGCTTCTCAAGTTGAAGAAAAAGATGAATGGGTTATTGACAGTGGTTGTTTACATCACATGATAGGTGATAAAAGTAAATTTGTAAGCCTGGAGAAGTATGATGGTGGTGTTGTAATATTTGGTGATAACAATGGTGGTATAATATGTGGTAGAGGATGTATTTATTTTGATGGTAAGCATAATACTGATGGTGTTATTTATTTTAAATGTTAGAAGCATAATCTTTTGAGTGTTGGAAAGATGGTTGATAAGGGATACAATCTTCAATTCAAAGATGGAAAATACAACATACTGGGAAGTACTGGAAATGTGATTGCTTTAGGTACTAAAAAAAGGGTAACATCTTTCAACTGAATGTTGGTAGTAAAAGTTGTCTAATTTCTCAAGTTCATGAAAGTTGGTTGTGGCATAGAAGAATGTGTCATGTAAACTTTGATAGTATTATCAAAATAAGTTCCTCACAAACTATGAGAGATCTTCCTAAATTGGTGAAGCCTACTAATACCATATGCAAGGAATGTCAGTTAGGAAAACAAACTAGAATTTCATTTCAAACCAAACAACATTGTTCAAATATATCATTGGAGCTTGTCCATACTGAATTATGTGGTCCTGCTAGAATTAGAAGTCTACAAGGTTATAGGTACTTCATGTTGCTTATTGATTATTACTCTAGGATGATGTGGGTTACTTTCTTAAGGGAGAAATATGAAGCTCTAGAAAATTTCAAGATCTTTAAGGATATGGTTGAGAAAAAGATAGATCTAAAGATTAAGTGTCTGAGATCAGATAGAGGTGGTGAATTTACTTCCGATGAATTTAATTATTTTTGTGAAGAGCATTGGATAAAGATACAATTATTTGCATCATTGACCCCTCAAAAGAATGGAGTTGTGGAAAGAAGGAATAGGATAGTTCAAGATGCTGCTATAACTATGATGTTGGAAGGAAATGTCCCTCATATCGATTGGAGAGAAGATGTAAGTACTGGTGTCTATATCCTTAATCGGCTAGAAATCAAAGGTAATACTGGTAAGACTCCTTTTGAGCTATGGTTTGGTCATAAGCCTACTGCTAGATAATTCAAAATCTTTGGGAGTAAATGCTATATCAGGAGAGATGAAAATACAGGAAATTTTGATGCTAGAAGTGATGAATGAATATTTCTTGGTTATTCTACTAAGAGAAAGTCCTACTAGTGCTACAACAAGAGATTGAAGAAGATGGTTGAAAGTGAAAATGTTAAGGTTGATGAAGACATTGCTAGACCCTCCAGAAACTGTGGATATGATTCTAATGATCAAAATGACAATACAAACAAGATTCAAACTTCAAATCAAGTTTAGATCATTTCGGTGAATCAAGAAAGATCAAGAAGAATGAGAGACTGGCGAAAGTACAGAAGAGAGACCACAAGAGCCTAAAACTCAAGAACACTCTAAGACTCCAAGGTATGTGATTAAATCATTTAGAAAATCGGATTATAGGAGATAAGAACAATGGTGTCTAGACAAGGAGAAAAATTGCAAAAGAATATTGTTTAATTTCAAAGGCTGAGCCAAGTAATGTCAATGAAGCATGCAAAGATGAACATTGGATTGAAGCAATGAAATAAGAACTACAGAAAATTGAGAAGAATAATACATGGATTCTTGTTCCTAGAACTAAAGACAAAAGTATAATTGGAACTAAATGGGTCTTTAAAAACAAATTGAATGAACAAGGTGAAGTTATCAGAAACAAAGCAAGGATGGTATGCAGAGGATACTCTCATATGGAAGGAATTGACTTTGAAGAAAATTTTGCTCCTGTTGCTAGAATTGAAGCTATGAGATTGTTTATTGCTTATGCTGATTACAAAAACTACAAATTTTATCAGATGGATGTCAAGTCAACATTTCTAAATGGTGAATTAGAAGAAGAGGTGTATATTTAGCAACCTGATGGATTTCAATTGACTGATCAGTGAGACATGGTTTGTCAGTTGAAGAAAGCATTATATGAACTCAAGCAAGGCCCTAGAGCTTGGTATGCCAGATTGGATAAGTACTTGATGAATCTTGGATTTAACAAAGGTACTACTGATAGTAATCTATATTTCAAGATTGATGATGATAAATATTTGTTTATGGAATTCTTTGTTGATGATATCATTTTTGGAGGAGATGATGGTTTGTGCATGAATTTTTCTAATTAGATGTAGAATGAGTTTGAGATGTCAATGATTGGAGAGTTGAAATTCTTTCTAGGATTGCAAATTACTCAGGTGGATAAAGGGATCCTCATATCTCAGTCCAAGTATGTAAGAGAACTGCTAAAGAAGTTTGGTATGGAAGATTCAAAACCAGTTGGTACACCCATGGTGACCGGATGTAAGTTAACACAAGATGATGATTCTCTAAAGGAAAATGAAACTAGATACAGATCAATGATTGGTGGATTGCTTTATTTAACTCAAAATAGACCAGATATCATGAATGTTGTATGCATTATTGCTAGATTTCAAGCCAATCCTAAGGAATCTCATGTGACTGTTGTGAAGATAATTTTTAGATACTTGAAGGGAACAATTAATTTTGGCCTGTGGTATCCTAAAGATGATGATCTTATTTTAAGTGAGTTTATTGATGTTGATTGGGAAGGAGATGTGAATGACAGGAAAAGTACTAGTAGTGGCATATTTTTCTTGGGAAAGAAACCGATTTCATGGTTAAGCAAAAAGTAGAATGCCGTTTCCTTGTCTACTGCTGAGGCATAATATATTGTTGTTGCTAACAATTGTACTCAATTATTATGGATGAAGCAGATGTTGAAATATATCAGAGTTATGCATGATGAACCTACTACCATATTCTATGATAATTCAAGTGCTATAAACATTTTTAAGAATTCGGTGTTGCATTCAAAGAAAAAGCATATATCTATCAAGTACAACTTTTTAAGAGATAAAGTGAGTGATAAGGAAGTTAGACTGGAGTGTGTGCCTACTAAGGAAAAATTGTAGGCATCTTTACTAAGAATTTTCCCAAGGATACTTTTGAGTATCTCAGAGGGAAGTTAGGGGTGATTACCCCTCCTAATTAGAACTAAGATGCATAATATTTGCATCAATTTGTGCATTCATAGTCATATCTTGATCCAGATTGATGTTGTGGTGGTTGCTACTCAGGGGGAGTAGTTAGATGATTTAGATATGTGGTTTAGAGCTTGTGTACCTTTACCATTGATGTTAAAGGGGGAGAAGAGTAATGTGAAAAACAATGGAAGAGCCAAAAGTAAGGGGGATAAGAACAGTGTGAGAAGAGCAATGTGCAAAGGGGAGATTGTTGGAAGAAGAGTTCATTGCATTGATGGTGTGTTTTTCACATCATGTGTTGCCATCAATGCCAAAGGGGGAGATTGTTGGATGTTGTGGTCAATTTTTTGATATGTGGTTGTCATTGATGTCAACACTATTAGCATTAATGTCTTTAAGACTGTATATGTTGAGGATATTGAGAAAATTGTAATAAAATATGTTACAGGTTGTCTATGAAGCAGTGAAGATTAGTATGGTAGAAATTTCAGTATGTTGATAACTAGATGTTGCAGATTAAAGGGTATTTTCTCAGGCCTATCTAGTTTCTACTCCAAAAGTTTCAGAGGTGTGCATAAATATTCGAGGAAGTTATAAGTTTTTATGTTCTGACAACTATTATGTTACTACAAATGGTGTTTATGGAATAAGATAATATGATTCTTGTAATCTAATTTGTTGCGTATGTTACTACTATGTTCATGGATGTTTCTAGATAATTTTATATCTATGTTGCACATCCGCATTGATCATTGTGTTCACGATCCAAGGTTTTCTCTTGTGTGTTCATGTTTTTCATGTTCATGGTCGAGAAGGTATTTGAAGTGTGTTATGGATCTTTGAGGAAGAATCTTTGAAGGTGTTTTGGGTCTCTACTATTTTTTTTCCGACTTTGGTTGATGTGCATTGATAATATTTTTTTTTTTTGGGCTGAAAGTTTGCATTCATTCTATTATTTTGTTGAATCGGGCATAAAGCAATGTAATTTCTTGTTGCGGATATATAAGTGATTGTTTCTTCATTTGATATGTATGTATGTGAAGTGTGCGAGTGCTATGTGAAAAAAAGGTTCAGATCATTCGAAGGTAGAGCAGAGTGTGAAGGAGAGTGAAAGATAGTAAAGAAGTGTTCATGTGCTTAACCGAAACTATACTTAGGAATTATTAGATGCTACATTCTCAATTCAAATTCTTTAGATGGATTTAATCTGAATATTTTATGTAAGACAGTGAGTCTTCCTTTGAGCAGTGCGCTCTAGGTAGTGTGCCTGAATGCATGTGCATTCCTCTTATATTCTTCTTATATTTTTAATAGGGTATAACTTGTGGATTAACCTCCGCCGTATTTTTTCCCCTAATAGGGTTTCCATGCAAAAAATCTTGGTGTTGTGTGTTTTTGATGTGTTGTTGATTCATGCTTTAACTATTATTAATTAGATCTAAGATTGAAGGTTAATAAGTTAAACAAGTTTGAAAATGTATGACAACTGGTTCACCCCCCCTCTCAGTTGTGTGCCCTTTTGTTTCCAGCATTTTTGTCAATGGCAGATTTTCATGAAGTTCTCACTTATCCTTTGTTCATTAAAATCATGAACTTGGTGACACTTTCCCTGCTCACAACTTGACTTAACTTTAAAATCTCATGATTAAATTTGAATGCAAGAAATACCCTCAAAATGCAAAATATCTTTGGGGCTCAATTTACCATAGTGGATTCCTCCAAATAAAACTAGGGTTTGAAGGCGACTACGTTTCAAAATTTCAATTCACACATCTAGGGCATCAATAAATATAGCTTTTGGTTGTGGGTACACATATCATGTGGAGTTTGAATCTAGAACCCTAACCTTGGCAAAAACATAGTTTCCCTAATCCAATCTCAACCACAGAACTTGAAGAACCCTAGCTTAGAAACTATGCCCTAATTTTCTTAAGCATGAAAGAATGAAAATTGTATCAACAAAAAATTGAGAGAAAATTCCCATGCCAATCAGCCAAATAAATCTACCATGAATAGCATCGAATGAAAATTATGAAGCAAGCTCAAAATCAAATGGTGGTGTAAAATGAAAGCAATGCTGAAAACACACCATTAAATTATCCAACCAGAATCAAGAAATTTTATTTAAATCACAAGAAATCATGAAAACCCTACCTCTAAGATTACAACATGAAATAATGGTGAAAATATCAATTGGAAACCCTAGACAATAATCCAACAGGTGCAAAATCAACCTCAGGTTCGTACCATCAGCAATTGCAAGAGCGCCTACAATGCTCTCCTTAAATTCATGATTCGAAATGAATACCAAATAGAAAAGCAAGAGAATAAATCAACCTCCAAAAAAGTAATAAATAACAAGTACAATGATTGAAAAAATGATAATGTATTAACAAGACCACTTGCTAAACCTTGGGGATTCGAAGTCATGATAGGCTTCGATAAATTTGGACACCAAGGATTTTAGCGAAAGTTCAAACACCTAGAGAATCCACTAGGGAACGTATTATGTGAAGCTCCAATCAGCTTGGAAAATCCACCTAGGATGAATTTTCATGAGACTCATTCTTTCAGGATAATCTAACAAGCATGAAATTATGTGAAAACAAATCCTTTGGGAAAATTCGACAGGGACGAATTTTTGTGAAACTCAATAAAACTTGCACAACTTGTTGCCTTAATGAAATTTTCATGAGATCCTCATACTCAAAGTGTCATCAAAGATTGAGATGTTGTAGAATGAAGAACCTAAAGTGTAGATAAAACATCGAGACTCAACCAAGTGAAGTGAATCAAAATAAGCAACCCATCCCTTAAGGGTAAAAGGTCAAACCTCTTGAAAAAATAGGAAAGAAAAGCAAAGAAAAGAGGGTCCTTGCCTCCAGTGGGGCGTGTGTGAAAAAAGTTCACAACAAGTCCTATGAGTGAAAGTATTATTTTGAGTGGGTGTTTTGTCAAGTGGAATGACACTTTGATGGATGTAGTCAAAGGTGTCTTGGTACCATGGGGAGTTTGGACCAACAACAATACATACCAGTTTCAATTCGAGGATGTCAAATGTAGGTACGAGAAGTTGTTTTATGAGGAACTCATACTTAGGAATTTTTTTTGCAATATCAAGCAGGGAGCCTATTATTTCCATTCCATCAATAGCTCTATTGTTGATCTAAAGAATTTGTTCAAAGGTTATTATGACAAAATATTCTTTGAAGCTATCCTCCATCCTTTTATACGACATCAACTTGTCATCTTTTATCTTGTACTCATTGTTCACCTATCTAATGACTAGTTGGGAATCTCTAAAGACTTGTAGCTCTTTTATTCTCCATTCAATAGCCATTTTGAGCCCTATGATTATAGCTTTGTACTCTGAGATATTTTTGTCTATGGGAAAGTGATCCTATATGCCTTGGGTATACTATCTCCCTCTGGTTTGAGAAATAAAATACCTGCTTCAGAGCCATGTTGAGTGTGGGACCTGTCAAAATATAAGGTCCAATGACCTGCATGTTCTATCATGAAGATACTTACATCCAGAAATTCTACTATCAAAGGCTTATGATCCTCTATTGGTGCATAGACTAGATGGTCTACTATGATCTATCCATTGATAGCTCTTCTATCTGCATACTTTATATCAAATTCACTTAGAATCATCACCCATTTAGCAAGGCGGCTTGTTAGGGATGCTTTTTCTAGTAGGTACTTTAGTGGTTCTACCTTTGAAATCAACTTTACCTTTTTATTTAAGATATAGTGCCTCAACTTTTGTGTCACAAATATGACTAAGAGGCACACTCTTTCTATGGGTGAGTATTTCAACTCATAGCCCACTAGTGTTCAGTTGATGTAGTAGACTGCTCTTTCTTTGTTGTTATCATCTACCTGGGCTAGGAGAGCTCCCAACAGTGCTTGTGTGGTAGACACATATAGTATCATTTCCTTGTCTGAAATAGGAGGAATGAGTATAGGAGTAAGTAGGTACTCCTTGACTTGTTGGAATTCTTGGTCAAATCTCCCATCCCACTTAAAGGTGATGTAATTGTGTAGGAGATGAGTGAAATGGTGACATTTGTCTGCCAATTATGTGATAAATCACTTGATGGATTGCAACTTCCCTTGTAGAATTCTCAACTATTTTAATGTCTTTGGTGGAGGCATCTCTAATATTGCTTTTAATTTTTTAGGATCCACTTCAATGCCCCTCCTTGACACTATATACCCTAGTAGCTTTCTAAATGTTACTCTAAAAACACACTTTTTAGGGTTGAGTCTCAAGTTATATTATTCCATTCTATCAAATACCCTTGCAAGATTTGACAAGTGATCTCCCCTTTTGATTGAATTTTCTAGAATATCATCCACATAATCTTCCATGATGGTATGTATCATATCATGGAATATGGTTCTCATTGCTCTTTGATATGTTGCTCCTATGTTCTTTAGACCAAAGGGCATTACATTCCAGCAAAAGCTCCTCTAGGCATAGGTAAATGCTATTTTGTGTTGATTGTCTAGAGATATTTTTATCTAGTTATATCTAGAGAAACCATCCATTAAGGATAGCATCTCATGCCTTGCTGTTAGATCCACATTCATCTCGATACTTGGCAATTGAAATTCATCCTTTGGAAAGGCTTTGTTTAGGTCTCTAAATTTTGTGGAGATCCTTATACCCCTAGTAGGATTTGATAATGGTACTAGATTCGATATCCATTGTGGATAATCAATGGGTTTGATAAAACCCACATCTAGTAGTTTCTTTAGTTTTACCTTTACTAGTAATGTTATCCAAGGATGCATTTTTTTGAGTTTTTTTATAGGCTTTGCTCTAGTGACTACAACTAAATGATGTACCACTAATTCTAGATCTATTCCAGGAATGTCAACATAGGTCTAGGAAAAATTTACCTTTTTATCATTGATGAATGCTATGAAATTTTATTTCTCTTTGGGATCAAGTGATGTCACATGGTATGTGATTTTTGGATTCTCTGTTGTGCCAACATTTATGGACTTTGCTTCTTCTACAAGAAGCATTGATCTTTCTTGGTATTCAAATATGGGAAGATTGAATCCTCCATCGTTGGGTGCCTTTGGGAGGTTTTCACCTTCAAATGTATCCTTTATTTTCCTCTTTTCTAGATATGATAGAGCCACATTGTGGTTTTCTCTAAGGGACCTTGTTTTGATATTTATATTTTCCTTTTCACTTTTGTGGCTAGAGGGTTCAATCTATCCACCAAAATAGGAGCCTTGCTCAAGTTCCATGATGAGCCCTACTTTGTGATCCCCTGTTGGTGTGTCTATTGAAAGTCCCATAAACTTAACAATTGCTTTTTCATTTTGGAATTGATCTAGAACAGGTGTATTTTATTGTCGTTCCCAATATATCAATTGTGGGTAGCAGAGGAGTAAGCTATCATCATTATCTGTAAAGCTTATAGAGGTTAAAATGGTTAGTATGGATCTGGTATCTTTTTCCTATTGGGTGTCTAGGTCATCATTACTAGAAGTGAGGGAACCATATCCAATGATAAAGGAAGGAAAATCCCATTCATATTCATTAGAGTCTATTCCATAATCATAATAAATATTGGGAATGGTTTTGAGGGATTGGAGATGGAATCTATCAATGGTAAAGTTCTTAAAAAAGTATTCAATGGGTAAATCATCATCCATGATATGGTAGATATCTAATGCCTTAATGCTAGTATAATTTTCTTGTTTCTTAAAAGAGGTTTGTCTGGTGTTTGGAGTAACCACGTCTTTTGGCTCATAACGTAGTCCCATATTTTTCTCTCTATTCCACTATGATAGGCTCTCATCGGCCTTGTTTGTGTATCCCAATGCTACCTATTCCCTAATATCCCATTTGTTTGGCTAATTGATAACCACTACTGTTAGGATCAATTAGAATGGGTTGTGTCTTTTCTTGTTGTTTTTGGTCCTCTTTGTAAATCATGGATGAGTATTCCCCTTTGAATACATCTTCGTCTTTCATATCTCCCCACTTGGTGAAAATCATGGGTTTGGCTATCATTTGAACTATATGAGAAGGCTTGATCTCTTTCAGACCTCTATATATTTTAGGTGTTGGTGGAAGCATGCCAATGCATATTGCCTAGTTGAAGTGGAAATTTCCATTACCTCTATCTAGTACTTGAACCTTGGTTTTCATTTTCAGTTGTGCACTTGATGTGATCTTGGATAAGGTTGATGGTAGCATGGAAGGGTCAACATACAAGAATGAATGGAAGTATATGTTGTTGCTAGGTATGTGTTGGATCTTATTATACTTCTCCAACTTTGCACAAAAATGGAAGGATTCAAGGTCAACATATAATGTTACCTCTTTTCCTTCATGAGGAAACTTTAGAAATTGGTGGAAGGTTGGAGGGACTACTCTTAATGCATGGATCCAAGGGCATCCCAGGAGGAGGTTATACAGTAACTCAAGGTAAAGTACTTGATATGTAGTTTCCATGGTGGTTGGTCCTATCTACACTAGTAGCCTAATTGTTCCTTTTGAATTCCTTTCAAAGTCATCTTAGGCCCTTATAGGAATGCTCCTCACTTTATCTATCACATTGTTAGAATATCCCAACTATTTTATAAAATTCAAGGTACAAATGTTTAGACCTGCATTTTTCTTTATCAACACTCTCTTTACCATGTTCTTGTGGACACCAACCTCTATGTAGAGGGATTGGTTGTGAAATAACTTTAGTGGAAGGTTTTTCTGAGAAAATACTAAATGATTGTTGGCCATGATTTTTCCAACCATGGCTTGGAGCTAATTTGGATCGAGGTCATTAGGGATTGATGCTTCCAATTCCTTTTCAAGTATCTCCCTATGTGCGGGTGATATTTTCAGCAACTATAGGATTGAGATTAAGATAGGAGTCTTCTTCAGTTGGTCCACAATCCTGTAGTCATTTGATGATTTAGCTGTAGGTTTGGGTGGGGCTCTTTGTATTGTAACTCTCCCTTGATGGGTAGTTACATTATAGTTGTTGTCTCCACCTTGTATAGTCACTACATTTTCCGTATTGTCATTATCTTGAGAGAGGGTTCCTAAAACTATGTCATCGTACGTGTAGTTAGCATTATGGTAATCTTGGTCCTTCCCTTTGTCATTCCTTTTAGTGTGGTTTGGAATGGGGTTTCTATATATTTGAAGATCCTTGTTTACAGGATGATGTTCAACATCCACTTCTCCTTTGTCTATCAATTCTTGGATGAGGTGTTTGAGTCTCATGCAATTGTTTGTTGTATGTACTTTTATTTTATGGAATTCACACATCTTTCTCGTTATACCATGGTGTCTTGAAGCTAGGCTCCTCATATTTTGAGCAATCATTGACTTTAATGAGGTTTTGATGTACTAGTTTATGCATGATTATTTCAAGTGACTCTCCTAGTAGCATGAATTTCATCCTAGGTTGATCATATTGCCTTTGTTTCCCTCCTTGATTAGTTTTTTGGTTGACTTCCTGATTGTTCTTGGGATAGGAAAGTTGGTTGTTTTGTGTACCATTTGGAATGTAAGTCATTTGTGCCACTTGTAGTTTATTTTGAGGTACATTTTGCACCTAAAATCAACTACTCCATCGTTTGTTACATTCTTGTTCTTTGTCCATAGGTTTATCATTTGAACTAGAGGGACTTTCTTTTGAGTTGTTCAATTTAAGGACTCCCCTTGTTATGAGGGCTTTCTCAATATGCAATCCTTTCTTGATAGTTACTTCAAATTTTGTAGGACATAAAATAGTGAATTGGTAGTTGATCTCTGGTAGGACACTTGAGATGGAGATATCTACCAATTCCTTGTTGGGAATGGGCCATTTGCATTGACTAGCTTTGTGCCTCGATCTCTGTAGATAAAAGGTAAAGGAATCTCCTTGACTCTATTTGATTGTGGATAATTTTGTGATAGTGATGTCTTGCTCTATGTTGAATGAGAAGTGGCTTATGAACTTGCTAGATAGTTTGTCAAAGGTTTTAATTCTTTGTGACAGATGGGAAAACCACTCCATAGCATGACCTATAGGGTTGTGTGGAAAGAACCTCATGAGGTAAGCATTGTTGTTTTGTACCTCCATGCATGACACTGAGAAGTATCGTGTGTGCTCCACTGGATCTTTTCCTTTGTACTTGTTGAGCTTGGGTATTTAAAATATTTTTGGAAAAGGTAGGGTATTGATGGAGTGATCAAATGAGAATGGACATATTTCTTGAAGGGTGTAGGTCTTCTTTGTTTTCCCTACCTACATGTATACTAACTTTTGGGTCACTACTTCTAGTTCTAGTTCTATCTCTATTTTCAGTACCTTTTCTTGCAAGTCTTGCATGTAATATCCTTTTTGTCTTACCATAATTTGGTCATAAGCTGGATATAATGGGGGTATTGAAAATTGGTAGTTGTTTTGAACATAGTGCGGGTTAGGTCCTTTTTCTCTATAAGGAGGGTTAGCTCCTTGTTTCTGGGATGAATTATATTGAAGGTTACCCTATTGATATGTTAGCAAGACACCTTGTTAGTAGGATGAATTGGAAAGGGTACCATGTGGCACACCTTGTTGTTATGAACTATGTTAAAGGTTTCCCTGATGGTGTGTTGGCGAGTTACCTTGTTCATGGGATGAATAAATAAGGGTACCTTGTGGCACACCTTGTTGCTAGGATGGACTATAATGAAGGTTTCACTAATGGTGCATTGGTGGGTTACCTTGTTGGGATGATTTAAGAAAGGTTCCTTATGGCATACCTTATTGTAGGGACATATTATACTGAAGGTTTCCCTGATGGTGCATTGGCAGGTTACCTTGTTGATGGGATAACTGAAGAAGGGTGCCATGTGGCACACCTTGTTGTTGGGATGGACTATAATGAAGGTTTCCTTGATGGTGCTTTGGCGGGTTACCTTGTTGATAGGATGAACTAGGAAGGGTACCATGTGGCACACCTTGTTGATAGGATGAATTAGGAAGGGGAACATGTGGTCCTCCTTATTGATAGGACGAATTGGGAATGGTACCATGTGAAAATAAATTTTGATAGGACAAATTAGGAAGGGTACCATGTGGCACACCTTATTGATAGGACGAATTGAGAAGGGTACCATGTGGCACACCTTGTTGGTAGGATGAATTGGGAAGGGTACCATGTGGCACACCTTGTTGATATGACAAATTGGGAAGGGTACCATGTGGCACACCTTGTTGATAGGTTGAATTGGGAGGGGACCCTGTGGTCCACCTTGTTGATGGTGTCACTGATTGGGAAGGGGGCCTTGTTGTCCACCTTGCTGATAGAGAAAATTGGGAAGGGGACCCTGTGGCCCACCTTGTTGATGGTGTTGTTGATTGGGAAGGGGACCTTGTGGTCCACCTTGTTGGTGGTACTGATTCGGAAGGGGACCTTATGGTACACCTTGTTGATGGTATTGATTTGGAAGGGGACCCTGAGGTCCACCTTGTTGTTGGTATTGATTCGGAAGGGGACCCTATGGTCCACCTTGTTGATGGTACTACATGTTTTGGGAAGGGTCAAAATTCAAAGTTTTTTGCGGTATATATTGTCCTAGAGGTGGATTATTGTTTTGTGGTACATACTAGGATGGACCTCCTTGATACTATTGTGCTACTATTGCTTGTTTGATCTACATTGGTTTTCTATACAATGGGTTTTCCATGGTTTGACCATTGTTTTGTGAGAATATAGGTGACATTTTTGGAATTTCTACGGGTTTGGATATCTATCTCACAACTGAGTTATCCCCTAAGGGAATAAGATTAGGATCTTTGAGAGCCTCCACATTAAAATCTATTGGTAGTTTAGCACCACTATGTGCTAACTTGAAGAAGTATGAATTTGGGTCCTTTCTCAATAATTCCTCCATTAGTCTAAGCATTTTGGGGTCGTTGGAATGTTGAAATAGTTCATCATCATTTATTTCCTCCTTAGTATATGTTGTTGCAAGTATGAATGTGTTTGGTGGTGTTGTCATTAATGTTGTCATTGATGTCAACACAGTCTAGGTTGTTGTTGAGAAAGGAATCAAAATGATTGCAGGTGGTACATGTATGGTTGAGATACTATAGAGATGTTGAGACTACATGGAACTATCTTTATGGTGTTGCAGGTGTATTGATATCAGGTGCTTTTGAGAAAATTAATAAATAGTGAAGACAAAGCTATGTGTGTGTTCTAAATGTGCTCCGGTAATGTGCTCTGCATTTATTCTATGTTTATCTTATGCTTGTGTGGATTTATACTATTGTTTATGGGATTCATTGGATAATATATCTTGAGTTATAGCTATTGGGTTGATGGAGAGTGAAAGTTGTGTTCACCAGTGTGTGAACTAGTTTGGTAGAACTGTTTGTCTATGGACTAGGAGAAATTCTTTTTCTCTGTAGTCCCCTAGTATTTTGTCTCAGATCTTGCAGATCTGGAAGAATGTTGATAATGATGTTATTTTCATTCTGGAAAAAGTGTTCATGGTTTGGTGCTCCAAAAGTCTTGTTCCAAAGCTACTATGTGTGTCTGCACAGTCTGGTTGGACTAGTGGAAGGATTTATGTGCATAAAGATTGTTGTAGTTGCTGCAGATGTATATGAAGGTTTCTAAGAGGTGTTTCACTATCTAGTGAAGCATTTTGTGTGTTCCACATGTGATCATCTTGTTGTGGATACGTGTACTTAAAATTACATTGGTGTTTTCATTAGGTTTGGTTGACCTGGTGTCTACATGTTACATGAAGAATAAGCATCAATTAAGGAAGCATGTGATTGATTCACGATGTTGTTTGGATCCTAGTTAAGTATGTATTTGATCCACTCTCATTCTTATCCACCGCAGGAATGTTGAGTCACCAACCTAATTTGAATATTTGAAATAAAGAATGTGTAGCCGAACTTGGAGAAAGTTTCTAAGGTTGAAGATGGTATAAATCTAAGTCAAGATGTTGTGAATTACTAGTGCGAAGTGTGAAAAGTAGAGTGTACGAAAGTGAATCAAGGAAATAGTAATTTAATGTGTTAGATTCCTAAAAGTAGTGAGCTGATGGTGTCTGCAATTCTTTGATCAAGGCTATGAATGTGTGGAACCTGTTGTGGTGGATTTTATCTTTCTTTGTATGTAGGCAGTGAGCCTCCTTTTAGATAGTGATTCCTATCTATAGGCAATAAGCTTTTGTATCCAGACAGTGAGTCCTTTCTGGGTAGTGAGCCCTCTAGCAGTGAGCCTTTGTATCTAGTTTTTGCATTACTATTATATTGTAAGTTAATCCTCACCTTGGTTTTTCCCTCATTGGGTTTTCCATGTAAATATGGTGTCTCTGGTATTTGCTTTTTGTTATCTGCATTTCATGTTTATACTTAATAACAGATCAAAGTGAATGTTGAATTGATTAAGATCATAAGTGAAATTAATTAGATACAATTGATTCACTCCCCCCCTCTTAGTTTTCTTGTGCATTTCAACATCTACCTCCTCTATGACTACTCTTTCAGGGTCTTGGTTGTTTTGTTCTAACGCTTCTTGTCATTTCTAGTTTAGCTCTTCCTCACTAAATATTTCATTGTGTGTGGGTCTCATTTGAGGTGTTTCAAGGTCACTTGGCCTATAGCCCCATGGTCCACCTCTGTCATTTGTGTTGTTTGTTGATGGGATGCCAACATTGTTTTTGTTTGCTTCCATGTTCTTCCTATGTTTTGATCTTGTAGTTTTCATAAACAACTACCAAGATTTTGTGAATGTTCTCATGACTCTTAACTATGAAAAAAAGAATTCTTTTGTTTGGATTTTCTATTTTTTTGAGGAAAATGAAATCGTTTTTGTTTTTTGGATTTTCTATTAAATATATAAGGGTGGTACACCCATTGAAAATCATAAATAGAAATTTTCTATTCAATTTTGATGGGTGCAATATCTTCTCAAGATGTGCCCTTTGGCAAACTTTAGAGTAGGACGATTCTTTGAAAGTCATAATACGGATTTCCACTTAAGTATTTTTCTCTTGCTAGAGATCATGAAGAGTGTATTCCTATTGCCACATAGGAGGTGGTAACACAGGTCTTCTGGTTGCTAGGTTTACTTTCTTTTCCTCTTTATCCAAGATGTTTGTTGCATTTCTCCACTGATTGGGTGTTTTTTTTCTCTCAAATATGAAGGTCCTTAAACTGCTAATGATGTCAGTTTGTTCACCTTCAATGTGTGTGAGACTTGGTTGTAGGATTGGTGCTATAAGGTTTGGTTGTTGAACGGGAGTAGTTATATGCCAAATGGTCATATGGTGAAAGTGTGGATGTTTTTTATATGGTTTTTTATGAAGCTCGAGACCCTAAGGTTTGAGTGATGTTTGGAGGTGGCACTATTTATGGATGTGTAAATAATGAAAGGCCTAGATTGATATCTCACTTCTTCTTCTAGAGGATATGTTGCATAAAATCTTACTTAAACTATGTATGAGTTTAAAGTAACTGTTGATATCTTAGACGTGTGAATGAGGGAATAATCTAGGTTTTTTTGTTTTGATTTTGATTTCCAAAAGCAAGATGGAATGTTGAGAGTGGATGAAGGACTATATGACTTATCTAGGTTTCCAATTGTTTCATTCTAACAAGGATCTTGTAAGAATCTTTGATTCATTTTTTGAATTGTCAATAGGATAGAGCAATAGTGATGGTTTCTGAGCAAAAGCTGAAAACTGTGAGAAAAAGCAACTAGATTTATCAACTATGGGCTACAATTTGACAAGTGCGCTAGTAAGTGTGAGCTGAAATGTTAAGTGTGGCCTCTGTGTTTTTCTATCAAATGTGGCAATTACTCAATCAAAATCAATTTTTCTTTCGTAATTGTGAGCAGATTTAGGCAAGTGTGCTAGTTTCTGAGAAGCAAGTGTGAGCATAAGAGTAGCATATGCACTATTTTTTCATCAAGTGTGTTGATTCTATCAAATGCAAATGATTTTCATCAGTGAAGTTTCTAGGACAAAGAGAAAAATTGGTCTTTTTATGGCAAGTGAAACAAATTTTGGATCAAGTGCACTAGGAATAGTAGTAGAAGTGGCCTCTATGTAAATTGGTTTTCCAGTTTCAGTATTTTGGTAGCAGCGTTGATATTTTTCTTATAGTTTTTGGACATTTTGATCTATTTCTAAGTGTGACAAGTGATACAACAACTTATACTGAATCAACAAGAATGTACTTGTGTGACTTGTATGTTTATGGCTTTAAGTTGTGAAATCACGATACCCAAGCCATAGTTTCCAATGTTTACTTTGAGCTAATGTAGCTTGAAATTAAAGCCTGAATATTCAGAAACCTTTAAGGAATCCTTCAAGGAGTGAAAATATTGGGCTTCTCTTAAAAGAGTACACTAATTTAAAGTGTTTGTGATTCAACCATCATGTTTAGTGTTTGTTTTGATATGTTATTTTTAGCTCAAGCACAATGTTTGATGTCAAAATTTGTTTTGAATATTTTTGACAAGTTTAACATAAACAAACATTACAACCCTAGAGATAGAAACCATCCTTTTAGGTAGGCCTACTTCATGCCCCAAAGGGATCATTTTAGATGAAACTTATGGTGCAGGCCTGAAGTTGGACATGTCAAGTAACTTCTCGGAAGTAAATTTTGATCCACCACTTTCAAATAAATTTTTTGGATAAAAGGGTAGCTTCTACAAAAAATTGGCTCTTAGTAACATTTTTGGATCATCATTTTTAGATCTCTATACATGTGGCATTTTTCTCAATTAAGAGGCCTCCCAACCCTTGCGATTTTTTACGTATCACATGAATACTGGGGGAGACTGACATCAGTATAGACCAGCAACACCTAGTGGGTGATGAACTTTCCACACAACCACAATAATTTATATAGAGGACCAAAATAGAGTTCCACATGGGTCACCTATGAGTTCTTCAGTGAGAGATGTGTCTCAATAGGTAAGCCCTCTAAAGTTATGCTTTGAAAATAAAAGTGTGAAGCTCAAGATATTTTCGCTCACCCAAGATTGCCAAAAGGTGTGAGGGGAGAAGACAAACACCTAGCTTTCCAAACATTGAATGCATGTAATACACTTCATAGAAATTTGATTCTTTTTAAGCACCTCAAGTGGTGTTATCCCCAAAAAGGTGTGAATAAGATATCAATGGTTCTTTTTAAAAGAATCCAATGGAAGTGTTCTGGATATTAGTCAATATCATAGCAAAGGTGCAAAACAAAAGAATGATTTGTTCATTTCTAAGCCCAAATTTTGAGTGTTCCTAGATCTTGGTATTACTTGGCCAACAAAATAAATTTGAGCATGCATCAACAAAAGGAAATCATTTTGGTCAACAAACAGAAAATAAAACATTCAAAGTGTTAATTTGAAAGCTTATAAACCTTTTTAGAGCACCAATTGAACTATTTGTTTGTGTTGTTCTTTTTACGCACCAAGTGAAAATTCTTTAACTATGAAAGCTTGGAAAGAGTTTATTTTAGGGCACTTAAATTGAAAATGTGTTATTTTAGGGTTATTTTTAAGCACTAAAATGAAGATGGTCCTAACTTAAAAATCATTGAAAATGATTCATTTTAGATAACTTAAATAAAATGTGTTGTTTGTAGGATTATTTTTAAGAACCAAAATGAAGATTCTCCTAACTTTAAAGAAAGAAGCTGTAAAAATCGTGATTCCTTTGATCGTTCATCTTACCTACAGAAAAAAGTGTTAGTGGTTTCTCAATCCTGCATACACACACATTAGTACCTGTCACACATTCCAAATAGACACCTATTAGCATTAAAACCAAAATTCAACTTGTAGATGTCAAACACATGTTTGATAGAGAAAAAGTGCAGAAAAATCAGCAAGGGAACCCTTTGTCAAAGAGAAAAAATGCTAGAAAAATGCAAGTGTTCCCTCTATCAAAAGACAAAGGCACTAGAAAAAGTCAAAGTTACAAAAATTAGGGTCAAGTACGCTAGTTTCAGGGTCAAGTGCAACAGCTTTCTGGAACCTGTGTGTGAATATTTTTCCAGAGTGCCTCCAAGACTTGTAACTTTAAAATTAGCTCACAAAATCGTTAGTGTTGGGGACCAAGGTCCCACCGAGCATGCCAAAATGTGTAAGGGGGAAAATTTCAAGCATGTAAACAAGATAAATGCAATAAAATAGAAGCTAAACTAAATAAAAAACACTAATCTAGATCTATTCCTTCACTCATAAAATTTCTTTCTAAGTTATTGAAAACACACAATGAAATCCTATGATTATCAAAAGGAATTAAAAAAAATGAAAGGTTACCATCCCATGTCAAAGTGTGTTTACAAGATGTTAGATTGTTCATATCTTTGTGAAGCCTCCATTGTTGCATTGTGAGAGCTTGGAAGAACAATACGTGTGTTTGGTTGAAGATGTTGATTGAAGCTTTATCAATGTTGATTTGGCATTACTTCATTGTATGAATGATGTTGATTCTTCGATCCTTTTTTTTGAGGAAAGATGTTTGTTATATAGAAATTGTGATTTGAAATGGGTGATCGAGATCGCGTAGTAGAATATCTTGATCGATGGTCAAAATATGTTGAGAGGATTTAGATGGGCATAATCTATACAGAATAGGTTACGTAATTAGTGTGATTGAAGAAATAGATTGAATGATCTATGGGATTGAGAAATAGATTGATCAGTCAGGGATTAGATTGACCAGTCAAGAATTAGATTGATCAGTTAGGAATAGATTGAGAAATTAGGAGATCATAATTTTCTCAATCAACAAAGTGGTTGAGAGTGATTAATTAATTGATTTAATTAATTAATTCATTTTGGAGTTGAATGTGCAAATCAAGTTTGACTTTTGCAAATAAAGTTGCATTAGTTTGATTTGATTTTTGATGATGTTTTGAATAGTTTATTTAAATTATTCAAATTTGGAGGGAAAGTGAGTTAATTAAATTATTATATTTTAATAATTCAATCGAATTAGGGGAATAAAGTGATTTAGTGATATAATTAAATAATTGGCATTATTTAACTAATCGGGACGAAATAAAGTGAGATTAGGACTTTATTAAATAAATGTAATTTATTTAATTGGTCGAATTGATGGAAAGTGAATTAATTAAATAATGTTGTTTTATTCAATTAATAGTAGAAATTAGGGTTTTAGGATTTTATTAAATAAATGAAATTTATTGAATTCATCAAAAATGATAAAAAGGTGATTTAATTAAATAATGTCATATTATTCAATTAATAGGAGAATATAGGATTTTTGGATGCAATTGATGTGAAATGCAGTGACATTTGATGATAATGATGTCGATGATGTGAAAATGTCATTTAAAGTGTGTGATAAGTGTTAGGTCAATTTTACATGTCTACGATATAATTCTCATACACCATATGCTCTCACCTCACATGTATTAGCATCTTGATGATCAAAAAGTGGAAAGGAAGTTCTATTACAAAGTAGATTAGTATCTTTCTTTGTATCATTTTAATTCAATATTGTATTAATATCTTTTACAATAGCAATGGAAAAATTAAGTGTTAGATTAAAGTAGTGTTTATTATTTTCTGTAAGAGCATTTTATTCCATGAAGTAGTTAGATGTTATTTTCTTTCTTAGATAGGTAAACTTTAATCAAGAGTTGAAACCAAAAACCAGCAATGTTCGGTATCAATGGTGCCTTTGGCTCATGTTTACGGGTAATGTCGTTAGAATTGAGCTACTGCATCCATAGCCTCATATAGCTGCAAAAACAAGTTTTTTGGCACTGTCCCTTTAAATCGCTGAGGAGAAATAAGGAACATCATGTTAATAAAATCCAAGAGATGGGTAATCTCTCTTGGATCCGTAATTTAATAAGATAATTTCAAATGAACAAAAATATGCTAGTACAAACCTAATAAACCCCATTATAGGATTGATGGAATTAATTTAATATTGTTATGTTAATCAAAGTTAATTTTATCTCAAATGGGTTCAAGGGAGATGTTATTTTAGGATCTGTGTTTTAGATGTTTAGGAAACAAGTAATAGTCATGGAGACTATTTACTTATTTTTATTGCTTCCTTTCATGGGTAGTAGTCGTAGAGGAACTTTTTAGGGAAAAAGGGGCCCTAGAAAGGGTTGCATAGCCACAAAAACTTCACATAAAACATAGCTTAGAAAATAAAACTACATATCTTATGCCTTGATCATGTTTGGAAGCAAGGTATGTAGACAGTTTGGGAAATGAAGGATGCTCCTAGTACCTCAAGCATTTAGGGATGAGGCTTAGGAAATTTAAGGATAATGATAAATTAAAATATAAATTAATAATTCAATAGAATTGCTTGGTCAAAAGGGGCTAGAAATATCAAATGTAAAGATAAGATAAAATGCATTCCTTGTATACTCGAAAGGAATCCTAGATGGATTCACTTGACTCCCTGAGGGCTTAGGTGGAATTCCGATAGGGGAATCAAGCTACATATTTATTTTTTGCATACTCCTAAGGATGATGAGCTTGGTGCACTTCCAAGGGAAGTGTAGTCTTTAGTGGGTGACTCAAGACCCAGATGGTCCCGATGAGTCCAAGTCTCTATCCAGAGCACATTCATATCCTTTATGGATAGATACCTATCCAGGATGGATAGATGAGTTCTTCTCCCATATGGAAAAATTCCTAACCCATAATGGATGGATTCCTATCCCATATAGATAAAAATACCTGAGTATTCAAGTTAATGAACACATAATAAGATAATAATAAATGAAAACATAAAATTTGTGGTATTTTCTGGGTTATTGGATGGATTATTATAGGTTTGACACATCATAACCTCTTTTAAGCTTTGTAGCCAACCTAAAATTCTAAATAACCTCTCATTATAGAATGGAACCCTTAATATAGTCTATAACATCAAGACTTTTGAAATAGGGATAGGTCTTAGAAAGGATAGATTCATCTAACATGGGAACACCAATAATGTAAACTTTTTTACACTTCAACAACTCTATTAGATACCTATAGGGTCTCAAAACTTGATGCTTATAGCTAAAAAATATATGGTTCTTTTTAAAAAGGTTATGATGTGGCTCTAGATTTTAGGTAGTACCCATATGATAGGTTTAAACAATGAACATGAGTTTTGAGTTAAACAAGCTCTTTTACAAAGTTATCATGTACTATTCATAGACCTCTATATATTTGTCTTGAAATTATCACATCAACACTATCCTTTGTACCTATTTATTTTCCCTTGTGTGGTATCAAATTTATATTTGTCATACGTCTTCTTTATAAGGTTAAATGGGTTATCATCTTTACTTTCCCTTAATCAATCTCTTAGGATTAAGAGACTACAAATGAATAGACAATCAAAAAATCGTATAAACTGTCATCCATGACCTCCTTAATTTGAGTGATCAATGTATCCTCTAGGACTTGCACCTCTATCCTAGTATGATTTATTCAGTGTAGCTTGTTATTATCTTCCTCTAAAGACTATCCTTTTAAATTTCCAAGTATCGAGATCACTATTTTCTCTTTACATTATCTTGTATGTACACCCAACACTAGGATTGCAAACTAGCTCACAAGTACCCTTTCATACACTGTATCTTTATAACTAACTATTCTATTATTAGTAGATAAAATAATAGGGTTCCTCACATTGTTTTAAATATTAACAATGGGAAGGATTTTTGTATGACCTAGAAAATAATCGTGAAATTGAATAACAAACAACAAATAAGACAATTCACAATCAAATTGAATGAAAGATCACACCAATGAAGCATAAAGTAAATCACATGAAATAAATACTATAAACCTATGTGACTCCTTTGCTAAGCTCCATTGTTATCCTCTAGTTTGCACCTTGGAGAAAAGTGTAGTGATAATTGCTCTCAAATTTTTTAGCACAAAGCACTTAGAATAATATGTGTATAATTTCTTTGCAATGATTAGAGAGAGAAATAGATGATATGATAGGTTTGTTTTATATATTTCTTGATATTGATCAATGGTTGAGATTTGATGAGAGACTGAGTAGAGAAATGATTGAGAATCCATGAGAGGGATTAATGGATAGTTAACTGACTTCATGGTTTCAGTGAACTGAGTGCATGGATCAGTTAAGAGGATTTGATTCATTAGAGAAGTCTGAGTGACTATGATTCAATCAAGATAGATTGTATAAAAGAGTGAGTTGATTGATAAGTGATCTGAAAGTGAGTGGGAGTTGACTGGTGAGGTGGAAATGCATGATTAATTAATAACTAATTAAATTAATTAATTATTAAGATCATCCAAAAAGGTGGAAATAAATAAAATAAATAATCTAATTTATTTTAGAAGAGGATAATATTGAGAAGAAGAATTAATATTAATTAAATAATTATTCAATTAATGTGATTTTGGAAAGAGATTAATGTTGAAATAAAAAATTAGATAATTATAAATTATTTCATCAATTTGGAGAAGGGGAATAGGTTAATAAATGAATAAAAAGTGAAATTATTTAATTAATAGAGGAAAATTGATGAAATAGGTGATTTAACTAATGTTGCAAAGATGGTTGCTACTGCACCAAAAGATGGACATGTTAATGCCTGATACAACCACCAAAGTTAATGAATCCACAGGAGGCAGTTAAGCCATGTCACAAACCCGAGTGCTGCACTACACTACATAAGGTGACCAAGGGCGCACACCTTGCAACAATCCCCCCAGCACAAGCGAGGGGTTTCGAACTTGTGACCCAGGCTCTAATACCAATTTTTGCAAAGACGGTTGCCATTGCACCAAAATATCGACCTATTAATGCTTGATACAACTGTTAGAATTAATGAATCCATGGGAGGCAGTTAAGCCATGTCACAAACTTGAGTGCTACACAACACAATACAAGGAGACCAGGGGCACACACCTTGCAACAACTAAATGATTAATTAAAGTACAAATGGAGGGAGAATTCCAATCTTAAATAATTAAATAAATTAAAATTATTTAATTAAATAGGATTATTTAAATTCCAATCTTAAATAATTAAATAAATTAAAATAATAGGATTAATTAAATGTAGAAGATGGATTGATGATACCTAATGATTGAAAATGATGATGTTTTAGAAGAAATTAAGGTAGGATGCCCCTTGAGAGGTTGGCATGAAAATGAAAATTATAGGTCAAACTATCAAAAAGGGTTGGATATATGTGATAAAGGTGAAGAAGATGAAAATAGTCGGATAAGAAAGATTTGAATGAGGAAGGTGGGGTGAGAGGAGGTAATGAAATTGTGGGTTAATATGGTGGAAGATAGTAATGAGATGATCATAATTGGATGGATAATGAATGAGATGAACTAGAGATAAATGAGATAAATGAATGGAAATAGATTGATCTGGATAGATATTGATAGATTGTGTGATTTATATTTTTTGCTTTATTATCATCATAGAGCTTATTATGGAAAATGGATATATGTACACCAAGGTATGAAAAACCAAAGTGACTTTTGTATTATTTGCATGGACCTTGACTCTACAAACAAGAATAATTGTCCTCATCTTTACTAGACATAATAGAACCTTGTAGGAATATGTGAGGGAAATGATCTTATAGCATGATATCCCTAGTGCAAAAAGGTATTAAATGACCTTATATGCAAAGGAATTTTGTCAATACTAGAAGCCATTCTGACACACAAAAGGAACATACATGCCCCAATAATGCAACAAGAACATTCCAAAAACTCAACATATGAAAATGATGACATTGCCCCATTCATGCTCTTCTAATCATTTTAACATATCCTCAAGTAGCATAGGAATGGGGTATTATGATAAATCAAACAATAAAAAGAATAATTGACCATACAAATCAACAACTATTATATTTTACTACCAAAATATTATGTGTTGAGATTGGATAATTCCTATTGTAGAAAGGATGCATTCGTTAAGGCATGATGGGTTGGATAAGATAGACTAAGGTTGATTAGGCAACTGATCTATAGGTTATAAGTGAGTTCAATAGTGGTCTTTTGTTTTTGATTTTCATGATAGCTTGATCTTTTCAAGTAATACATAGTTTGTTCTTACTTGAGTTTCATTTCTAGACAATGGACACTTATTATGGATATGGTGGATTATGTTAGATTTTAAGATTTTTGTTGTAATATTTGATTTTTTTTAGATTTTTAGAATTTTTTCAATATTTTTGGGTTTTTTCCGAGGGTGATGATAATGAATGATGAAGAGACATGTATGTGTAGAGATATCAATGACCTTTTTGAGATCTTATCGCTATCCAAGTTAAAGTCGATTGATTTGATCAATTGATTGATGATAGTGATAATGCTATTGATGATAAGGAAAAAACAAGGATAACTTGTTGTTAATATAGGAACAACACAATGATTGTAAAGGATACATCCCAATGATGACTGATTGGATAAGAAGTATCAAGATTTGTAGCTAGGATAGGAGTAAAATCTATTAGATTGTTGGATATCATGTTGGATCATAGGCAATATGAGATTGATGAAGATTTTTTTGATTGTTAGTGATGGAGGAGAGTTTGATGGAAAAATGTATTCATGGAATTCTATAGAATGCTTGAAAGTGTTTTTTTCAATATATTTTATTTATTTTTAATTTTTTGTGAATATGTGATCTTTTTAGTATTTTTTGGAAGGTGTGTAGATCACAAAGTGAGCTACAAGACATATATCAAGGTTTTTTCCAAAGAAGGATGTAATTACCTAGCCCTAGTGTATAGCAATGTATGGTATACTATAATTGGATGGATGAACTAGTGTGATGGAAATGGATATGTGAAGGATAGGAATTAGGAAAATAGATCTAGGATAAGGGATATTTTCTAAGGATATTCTCATAATAGGATAACATGTTTGAACCAAGCTAGTTGTTTGGATAGTGCTATGTAGGTGATGGTATGACATGGAATAGTATATGGTCAAAGGAAATTACCATGGAATGAAAATGGAATGAATTAGATGGATATTGGTGTTAGGATAAACTAACATGTTGTATTAGATAAGATGCTCCCAATTGGAATGGTAAACATAGATAATCAATATACACAACACCCATGAATGATTTTTCATCATGGTACTTGGTCATAGCTCCATAAGAATGGTTTTCACTATTGGATGAATTATTTTTATTTACCTTTTTTCCTATTTTTCTAATTTTTTTCATTAGGATACTTTGAGGATCATGCAAAGAATTTCTTGAGGTGAATGCTATTGATGGGTCCATCTAGCAGTTCACCCTCAGGTTTAGTTGGTATGCTCCAAATCCATAATTTTTTGTAATAATGTAGGGTCCTTTCTATTTTTTTTCAAACACCCTTATTTTCATGATATTTTTGGTTCTTTTGGTTCTCCTTTAGCACTAGATATCTTATTTGAAATGTGAAAGACATGATATTCTTGTTGTAGCTATGCCAAAGGTAGTTTTGATAATATTATAGATGTTTGATAATATTGGATGATGATGGGTTGATCTTATGTATTAAGTTGAGACTCCACTATGAAAAAGGCTACATTATAGTTATTTCTTGTAGCTCATGTGTAGGTGCATGAATAAGTTATCCATGTTGCAGACATTTATGACACTTTTTAACAAAGTTATTAGCATCATGTTCCATTATGGGACAATAGTAGCCAATTCTCATGAGTTTCTTTGCTAGGTTAGTATCTCCAAAATGTGCCCCATATATTTCATTTTTTACCTCACATAAAGTAATTTGGGCTTTCTCTGAGCTGAGACATCTTAAGAGGGTACTATCAAAACTCCTTCAATAGAGCGTATAACTAATTATTACAAAGTGAGATGAGAATTGTATGAATTTTTTTTATGGTTAAAGGATAAGTAAGGTGGGAGGATATTCAAGTGGAGGTATGTATAGATGTCATGATACCATGGAGATTTGGGACCAATAATTTTACACATGACTTCAAAATCCAAGAATTTGAATGCAGGAATCAAGAATTTTCCACTAATAACTCGCATGTTTGGGTATTATGTGGCATATCCAAGAGAGATTTGATTGTCACCATTCCATCGACTACCTTATTTTTTATTTGAGGTATTTGTTCAAAATATATCTAAATAAAATAGTTCTTGAAGCTATCTACCATCTTCTTATATGGTTGGAGTTTCCCATCCTTTGTTTGGTAGTCATCATTTACTTGCCTAATGACTAATTAGGAATCTCTATAAACCTATATTTCCTTGATCTTCCATAGATTGCAATGCTTATTCTAGCTATTAGAGATTATACTTTGTAATGTTTTTTGTACAAGGGAAAGCTAATCAATATGACTTTGGGATACATTTGGTTTGTGGGGTAATAAATAATATTCCCAATCCTGAATCATGTTGCATATAGGAACCTTTAAAGTATAAATATCCATAAATTGGATGGGGTTATATTGAATATTCCTTCATCTAGAAAATTTATAACCAATGGGTGACCAATAATAGTATAGGCATCAACCAACTGATTTTCAAGTACTTTTTCTTTAATTTCTTTCTTATCCACATATTCGATATCAAACTCACTAAGGATCATGAACCATTTAGCTAACCATCATGTGAGTGTCACCTTGTTCAAGAGATAGTTGAGGCGATCAATTTTAGATATTATATTATTTTGGTTGTTCAACATGTAGTGTAGAAGTTTTTGAGATGAAAATATGATTGCTAGACATGCACGCTCAATTGGAGTGTAGTTGAGATCATACACAAATAATGTGTGACTGATATAATAGATGATCCTTTCCTTACCTAATGAATCATATTGTGTGAGAAGGTCTCCCAATATTGATGATGTGGTAGAGATGTATAGTAACAAAGGTTTTCCTAGGGTCAACAGTATAAGCACCGAAGGAGAAGCAGGGTAGTCCTTGAGTTTATAGAAATATTGTTCATAGTTCTTATCCAATATCCTTTATGTAACAAATATATAAAAAAAATGGCATTTGTCTGCTAGTTATGTGATGAATCAACAGATAGATTTTAGTTTCCCTTGTAGGCTATGCAACTATTTTAGATTCTCAGGTGGAGGCATATCTATTATTACCTTGAATTTCATTAGATCCAATTCAATTCCTATTTGAGAAATTATGTAGCCTAATAACTTCCCTAATGTGACCCCAAATATACAGTTTTTGGATTTATCCTAACATTTTATTTCTCTACCCTATCAAATATTTTTTCAAGTACATCTAAATGTTCTTCCTTGTTGAGTCATTTTTGAAATAAATCTACATAATCCTCCATGTGTATATGCATCATTTCATAGAATATAGTAGTCATGGCCCATTAGTAAGTAGCTCTGACATTTTTGAGACTGAAAGGCATGATATTCCAACATAAATTTCCCCAGGGCCATGTAAAAGTTATTTACGTTGTTTTGATATAGTGTTACCATGATTTTTTTCACCCCCCTAAAATCATGTCTACCCATTTAATTTTTTTCCTTGGTTTTAAAGTGTTGTTCTTCTTTAGGTTTTTGAAACTATATTCAGCCCCACTAAGGTTTCCATAACCTTATTTTTACCCAACATTCTAAAAAGTTATGTCAAAGAGTTTTCTTTCTTGGTCAATCTTTTTGAAGGTTCTCAAAACCTTTTTGGAACCTGAAGCAGTTCTTGCAAGCATGGAAAACATTGATAAAAGGAAGATGAAGATAAATTGTAAGTAAATTAACACAATTTCAAAACTTTCTAAAGGTTTTGAAACCTTTTTTAATTCTTGATAGGGTTTCAATAACCCATTTTATTTCTGATGGAAAGAAGTTTATTTTTCAACAAAAACATTTTTACTAGTTTTGGAGATCCTTTTCAGAAGTCCTGAAGATTATGCCCTAGAAATAAAAGTGGGTTAAGCGGAAAGTGACAGGGTTTTCTAAACCTTTCCAGATTCTAATGAGTTTGTCAAAACCTCATCAGGACCCAACGTTGGTTCCATAATTTGCTCTTAAGACAACCATTTTACTTTTTAAGACCTCTACTTAGCTAAAAGAAATTGGTACAAAAAATGGAAATGATATATTGCATAAAGAACATAAAGAAAAACCAAAGATGATTGAATGATAAAAAATCATCACATTACATGAATTGGTTGAACATAGAAGAAAAAAATAGATATATTATATTATATTACGAGAAATGAGTACAAAATTTTCATGAACAAAGAGAAAAAATCAATTTGTGGATTCCCTCCACAACCTTCTGAATCTTCTCAATCTGTGTAGGAGAGAATATATTTTCATAAAATTCTACATGATAAGGAGTTTCTATCACGATCCTCTCAAGCCCTATTCATAAGAGAGTAACAACTTGTTTTATTTTTTCTTTACTAGGGGAAGTAGCAATATTTATGGTGTCTCCAACCAAGCCTTTGTGTGGATATTCATTCAAACATCACAAGGAATATTTGATACTAGCTATGAACACCGGCCTCACTAGTCTTTTAGTAGCTCTAACACCCTCATCAAATTTTATAGAAGTCTAGATTATGTTGTATATGAACCAATCCAAGAGTGCAAAGTTATGGACATGAACTTGTGCCAGTAAATTCTCTCCTATGATTCTCTTGATGACCCCTTCTTCAACATCATTCCTTACAAGAAAAAACTCTCTCAACTGGTCAGCCACCAACTACTGGACAAAGCTACATTTCATGCCTTTGATAATGAGGAAATATCCTTTCGAGGTTGCATCACTCAAAGTGCTTGACATTTTGAGATAAATATTGAGATGTGAAGTGGTGGAGCCTCTAATTTTGAAAAAAAAAATCACTGGTTCCTTGCCTTGTCACTATCCTTTTCATCTATGCCTTAGGGTTAGGTTTAGGGTTTGGTTAAAAATCCCTCATCTCAAATTTCATATTTTTTTACCCTACGTATTATTTTCCCTCATTGACTTCCTACACCCGATTGCAAGTCATTGAAGTTTTGACTTAAGTCATCTGGAACATATAGTCACTAGCCTCGTGGTCTAGGTTTGTTAGTTATCATGTGTTTTACCATCACTTTAATATTTTTTGAGTTGAGTGAAATATTTCCCATCAAAATGAATTAAGTATTAAAGTCTTTAATCCTATGGATCTTGGTCCCCTCGACCTAGCTGGTCTCCTTCTTAACACTAACATTTTTGGCATGTGCAAATATTAGGTTCTATGTTGACCATTTGATCATTGTGAGAAAATATTGACTGCTCCCATGTGCCCTCTCTATTCCATTTCCCATTATTTTATTCTCATGAGCTAGTAGGCGCAAGCCACATGTCTTCTACACTAGAAGGCCCAAGTTCCTTTGAATGATTTGAGAGTGGTACTAAAATGACCTTGATGATGGACATTGTGTGATGTGGCTTCATCTTAGCCACTCCTCGCCACCCCATTTGATTTTATTTTGTATTAAAAAAATCACATAAGGAAGCAGGCGATTACCACGTGGAATAATCGGGAGGGTGTGGAACACATTAGAATAAAGGAAAATATTAATCAAATATTTCAGCACGAAGCATGGTTAATAAGGTGTGTGCTACTAAAAGGAGTTATATGGAATGTTCTTTAGTAATATTTAAGATCTTTTAATTTGGGAAGTTGGTTGTGTTAGAGGAACGAGGCCACGGGTAATTGTTCTTAGACTAAGACATGAATATATTGAAGGCATGAGATTTAATCTCAGCCCTTCCCTGTTCCCCTAATGATAGAAGTTACACACGGGTTAAGACTCATAGGGGCGAGGGGAAGATGACACATGGATTATGGCTATAGGAAAAAATAAATGGTGGAGCCTGCAAATCACCAGCAAGTGGTTCCATGTGGCTTATTGTTATTTGATGATTGTTATGGCTGCATACAATCAAATTTTTCAAATCAGGCTAACTAAATCTGGACCATCTATTAATGAACACATCTGTATGATCAATGACTGGTATTCAAAGTTTAGTTTGAAGGCAAGTGAGTCATTTTGGTTCACGCAATTGAGCCTTAATAGCAGAAAGGACGTCGAGCTACCAAAGAAGGAAGTTGCATAGCTATTAAAACTAGTTTTAAGAGTATAATTGAGCATTTTGAAAGACATTCTGCACATTTGGAGAGCTCGTACTATGGTTTCTAAGCCAGTCCAACATTAAAGCTAGGGTAGGTAACATACAAAAAACTAATAAGTGGATTATTTCCTTCGCATCTCAAATTGTTGATAAACTATAGTCTCCAAATCTTTCTATCAATTAGGGCTTTCTTGGTTTTTCATTTTAAGGTTTGACATTCATAGCAAAGGGGAATTAGTTGATCCCACACTACTATAATTTGTTTCAAACCCTTATTTGAGTCGTAAATTATTCTGAGAAACCATAAACCCTGCCTTATAAAAACTCTTAAGCTATGGATCCCAAAACAAAAGCATCTTCATCGACAGGGGAGGCCTATGTTCATAAAAATTGTTGAGTAAAGACCTTGCTGACCAGCTGCCACCCTCGACCAGTGAAAAATCCAAGCGTCAATTGCTTCTCTGAGGTCCACAAGTAGTTGAGGGCTTAATTGACAAAAATAGTTCTATTAGGGATGCCAAACTACCTTCCACTAGGTGGGAATTGTTTTGTGACTGGTTTAGAAATAGAAACATGGGTATTCCAGTTGATAATCCCTAGAATCTTGACCTAGCGAAGTTGATTATACCCAATATTTATATGGATGTTGATTTTATAAAAGCAATAGCCAACAACTATGGTCCAATCATAAGGACTGTAAGGACATATGATGGAAGGGAAATGGTTAAAATCACTAGGGATGAAATTTCTCATGTCTTTAAACTCACCAAATGGAGTGATGATATGGCTAAAATTGATGAAAAGATCCTTAAGGAAGATTCTAATAGAACTAAGATTGCATTCAGAGTCCATAAATTGCCAAGGTATTTAGTAGAAATTGGGGGCTAACAAATCACAGTAGGAAAATTTCATAAAGATCCTTTTCTAGTTAGTTGCTTTATTCCTCATTTCCAAAGAATATTTTACTCTATTTCAGATAATTGGTTATGATCCTATGGTGCAGGAGCATGTCTGAAAATTCTAGTGTGTTTATGTATGTGGGAGTCTAGATTAGGTGTGATTTTTGGTTATGGTGTAACAAGTTCAAATTGACCAATATTTTGATGTAATTCATGTGATGTTAGGTGTCTATGGGTTGGTCTCTAAAAACTTCGGATAAATATTGTAATTGTGGTGATAATGCATTATGCATTTTGGACAATTTTTGGGTAAGGTGGAAGTTGAACAGTCAAACTCTTGGAATTCAGTGGGAAACTGATGGTTTGTGTTGCCAACATGTTTAAAATACTTCTAAATCCCTCGAGGCAGGTTGGCTAATGAGAGTTTTGAAGATTCAATAAAATAGTGCTCTATTTGTGTGGTATTCTACCGCGTTTTCTGTGCTTTCTAAACCTTTACGGCTTCATACAGTCTGCAATTAATGTAATACCTTTGTAATCGCATGGAGTAAGGTGTAATATTTTATTTGAATCAAGTTAGAGTGAATTTCATCTAGGTTGATAGGAGTTACAGTCAATTTTCTACAAGTTCTCTAGTTAGTAAGGGTTTCTTAGGGTTTGTAAGCCAATATGGATTTTTATGCCATTCCACTATAAGTTAGTGCTATAAGTTGGTGGAATGGGCATGTTAGGTGTGTGTGATATATTTGTAGAGTTTACATGGTAGGGTGGTGTTGAAAGAATGTCTTTTTCACATGCCTAGCTTGACAAGTTAGAGTTTCAAGCATGATTTCAATGCATAATTGAAGAAACAACAGGAATAGATGGAGTCCGATGGAAACCAATGGTGAAATTGGTTGTTTGGTGACTAGTTTGTGAAACCAGTAAGGTTCTTTCAGTAAGGAGAGAGAGATATTCCAAAGACCTCCTTTGGAAAAGAGGCCTAATCCGACCTAGAAACAATGTAGCAAGTCAGGTTTGGATGATATGCTCGAAAACAACCCTTGGCAGGGTTTAGATATTTTCTTTTACACCTTAAAGGGTACCTAAAATGGATGGTGTCCAATGCTAGAAAAGGATTGGATGAGAGATATAGTTGAATAAGTGTGTCAAGAGGGCTACAAGGAAATTAGGTGGCTATTGAGTGAAGACACTTGGAATAGAGGTGAAGACCCCTAAAACTAGTTGAAGTTTGATTGGTATTGACCAATATCACCTTTCCTTACATCAGGTGGTATCAAAGAAAAGGTCGAAATCATTTGCTAGAAGTTGTGATTATGGAGGTTGAAAGGTTGTGAAGGTTCTAAGGCAAAGAATTTGGAGATGCCTCCAAAAGGTGGTTCGATTGTAGCAAGGGAGTTGAGGGCCCTGAGAGAGGCTCAAGAAGCCATAGCAGCTAGGATGCAAGCAATGGAAACTAGAGAAAGGAGAAGTAAGTGTGTTGCATTATACAGTGACCTAGAAGAAGAGGAAGAGGGGGAAGATGAAAACCCCACACAAGGACCATGAGAGGAGTTGGATCCTGAGGAGAGGAAGTTTCTAAAGGTTCTCAAGGCTGCAAAAGGAGAGGCTCATGATGTGAGAATGGAACTACCTATGTACAATGGGAAAATGGATGGGGAACAAGTGATTGAGTGGTTTGATGTCTTAGAAAACTACTTTGAATATAAGGAAGTAGAAGAGGACAAGAAATTCAAGTTTGCAAAAACTAACCTGAAGGGACTAGCTTTGACATTATGGAACTACATTCAAGAAAAGAGAACCAAGAAGGGAAAACCCAAGATAAACTCTTGGGATAGGATGATAGCTAAAATGAAGGAACAATTCATACCTAATGACTATGAGGTTCAAGTGTTTAGAAGGCTGCAAAACTTGAGGCAGAAAGAGATGGATGTTGCTGCATATAGTGAAGAATTCCATAAGTTGACAATTAGGTTTGGACACATGGAGAATGAGAAGGATAATATTGCTAGGTATTTGAATGGATTGAGGTCTATAATCCAAGATGAGATCAATCTCACTAACCCTTGATCAGTAGAGGAATGTTTTCAGATAGCCACAAAGACTAAAGAGAAGATAAGAAAGAGGCAAGACAAACAATTAAGGGGTAGAGGTAAGAGTTTCAAGGGTAGAGGTAGCTTTGGGGGAAGGATTTCTCAAAGAGGACCAAATGAGAAAAGTGTATCACAAGAAAGTAATGGAGAAACAAGAGGAACCTTTAGAGGAAGGAGACCTAGAGGCAGAGGAAAATTTAATGGATAGGGAAGGGGTTCAAATGTCTTCTCTGGAAGATGCTACACCTGCAATCAATATGGACACCCAGCTTGGAAGTGCCTAGACAAATAGGGTGCAAGCTCTCAAAGTGGAGAAAGAAGGACACAACTTGTCCATGAAGAGGAAGAGGTGGAGTGTATAGGTTCATCTTCCCTCCATTCCAAGCTTGAGATTGGAGAATCATTGATGATTAGGAGGACACTAATCAAGGTACCAGCTGCAAATGAACCCCCTCAAAGGAAATCTTTGTTCCAAACTACATGTAAGACACAAGGGAAGGTATGTAAAGTCATCATTGAATCTGGTTCAACTAATAATATTGTCTCCTTGGAAATGGTAGAAAAGCTTAAAATGAAAAAGATACCTCACCCTAACCCCTACAAAATTTCATGGCTCAATAAGGGGTAGAAGATGCTTGTGAATGAGAAACCTTGGGTAGAGTTCACTATAGGACCGTATAAAGACAAAATCCTTTGTGACATTTTACCCATGGATGTGTGCCACCTACTTCTTGGTAGGCCTTGGCAATATGATTGGAAGGCCCACCATGATGGATTTAAGAATGAGTATACAATTGAGAAAGATGGTGTGACAATCAACTTAGAAACCCTAGCAAAAGATGATAGGACAATCCACCAAGGTCCTAGTGTGATGGTGGTCAAAGAGAAGGATTTCCTAAAGGATCTAGAGTAAGAAAACATTGGTTTTACCATTGTAGGTAAACCTACTTCTGATGTGTCAATAGATGGTAAGGAAGAAGTCCCTAGGGAAGCGTAGAATTTACTCAACAAGTATGAGAATATTGTGTTGAAGGAGCTACCTAGTTCACTGCCTCCCATCCATGATGTAAGTCATCATATTGACTTAATACCTGGTGCAAGTCTCCCTAATAAGGTAGGTTACAAGCTAACACCCCAATAGAATGAAGAGATGAAGAATCAAGTGCAAGATTTGTTGGATAAAGGTTTGGTGAGGAAGAGTTTGAGTCCCTGTGTTGTACCATCATTTTTAACACCTAAGAAATATGGTGAATGGAGACTTTTTATTGATTCTAGGGCCATTAACAAGATAAAATTAGGTATAGATTTCTTATACCCTGGATGGAAGATCTCATGGACATTTTGGGAGGGGCATGCTATTTTTCCAATATAGACTTAAAAAGTAGCTATCACTAGATAAGGATCAGGGAGGGGGATGAGTGGAAGAAAAATTTCAAGACCAATGAAGGTCTATATGAATGGTTAGTGATGTCCTTTGGGCTATCCAATGCTCCTAGCACATTCATGAGACTCATGAATGAAGTGTTGAGAGATTTCATCAACAAGTTTGTTGTAGTATACCTGGATGATATCCTTGTATTCACCAAGAAAAGAGAGTATTAAGAAAGCTCAATGAAGAAAACTTTTTCATCAACCTCAAAAAGTGTGAATGGATGAAAGAGGAGCTTGTGTATTTAGGCTTTGTGATTTCAAAAGGAGCCTTAAAGATGGATCCCAAGAAATTTGAGGCCATTATCAACTAGCCTACACCCAAATTAGGAGGAGAAGTTAGAAGTTTCCATGGGTTGGCAAGCTTCTATTAGAAATTCATCAAGGGGTTCAATCATATAGTGGCACCAATGATAGAGACTATAAAAGGAGAGAAGAAGAATATATTCTTGTGGACACAAGAGTCTGATTAGAGTTTTGAGTACTTGAAGACAAGGGTGGCACAACAAACCATCCTTACACTCCCTAATTTTGACAAGGTCTTCACGATAGAGTGTGATGCAAGTGGATTTTCCATAGGGGCAGTTTTGAGCCAGGAAGGGAAGTCGGTTGCTTTCTTTAGTGAAAAAATAAATGATGCTAAGAGAAATTATTCTACCTACGATCTAGAATTGTATGCTATAGTTCAGTCTCTTAAGAATTGGAGGCATTACCTCCTCCCAAAGTAATTTTTTGTATTCACATACAATCATGCTTTGATTTATTTGAACACCCAAGACAAACTAAACCAAAGACATATGAAGTGGATGGAATATTTGAAGGCATACACTTTCTCCATCAAACATAAGAAAGTACAAGCAAAAAAAGTTGTTGATTCCCTAAGTAGAAGGTCTATGATGGTGTAGGAGCTGCAAATTCAAAGCATAGGGATAGATTCCCTCAAAGGCATGTATGAGCAGGATCAAGACTTCAAGGAAGCATATTCAATCTGCAGTTAGTCCCAAGGTAATTTTCACAATGATTATGTTGACTTTGTTTTGAAAAATGGTTTGTTGTTTAAGGGGGCTCAATTGTGTGTCCCTAAGTTCTCTATGAGAGAAAATTTAGTAAAGGAAAAGCATTGTGGAACTATGAGTGGGCATTTTGGTGTTGATAAAACTTTGGAGCAGGTTAAGAGGTTTTATTATTGGCCTAGGATGCATGTTGATGTAAAGAATTTTGTAGAAGGATGTGGGATTTTTCAAAGGGCCAAGGGAACTAGTTCAAATGCAGGTCTATATCAGCCCCTACCTGTTCCAAACCATCCATGGGAATCTTTGGGCATGGATTTTGTTCTAGGACTACCAAAAACACAAAGGGGAAATGATAGTGTCTATGTATTAGTAGATAGGTTAAGTAAGATGGCACATTTTATTACATGAAAAAGCACTAATGATGCATCCCACATAGCTGGTATGTTCTTCAAAGAGGTTATGAGGATCCATGGATTTCCTTTAAGCATTGTATCAGATAGGGATTCAAAATTCATAGGTCACTTTTGGAGGACCTTGTGGAAAAAGTTGGGAACTAAGTTGCAATTTAGCTCAGCATACCTGGATGGTCAGACAGAGGTTGTTAATAGGTCTCTTGGGAACCTATTGAGGTGTTTGACTAAGGAGCATGGTGAGTCTTGGGATGTTGTTCTCCCTCAAGTAGAGTATGCCTACAATAACTCTAAGAACCGGAGCATAGGAAAGAGTCCTTTTGAAGTAGTATATGGGGTGAATCCTAGAGGTATCTATGAGCTCAGAGACTTAAGAGACATGGAAAATAGGAGTGCAACAGGTTTGTACTTTGTAGTTTCTTTGAGAGACATCCATGATCAGGTAAAGGAGAACTTGAAGAAAAGTGCAGATAAGTATAAAGAGAAAGCATATTTAAGAAGGAAAGATGTTCAGTATAAGGTGGGTGACTTGGTGCTTGCTCATCTCAAGAAAGAAAGGCTTCCTAAGGGAAAATACACAAAGCTAATGATAAAGAAGATAAGACCCTATAAGATAGTGCACAAGTTTGGTTAGAATGCTTATGAAATTGAGTTGCCTCAAGGAGTTGCCATATCTCCTATTTTCAATGTAGTTGATTTGTATCCTTTAAAAGGTTTTGTGAATGTAGGAGTTGTTGTAGGTACTGAAGGTGCTGAAGATGATGGATGGGTCAGAGACCTACCTCCTAGCCAACCACTGAAACTTGAAAGCATAGTTGATACCAAGGAGGTCAAGAGAACAAGGAAGAAGGTTTATAATGAGTACTTAGTCAAAAGGAAAGGTCTGCCAATTGAAGATGCTCAGTGGATGTTTGAGGAAGATATAAAGCAACATGGTTCTTTTGTTAAGGACCTCATTTCATCTAGAGGATGGAATTTTTCCCTCCCCGGTAGAATGGTATAGGAGCACCTTTGAAAATTCAGGTGTGTTTATGTATGTGGGAGTCTAGATTAGGTGTGATTTTTGGTTATGGTGTAATAAGGTCAAATTGACCAATATTTTGATGTAATTCATGTGATGTTAGGTGTCTGGGGGGTTGGTCTCCAAAAAATTGGGAGAAATATTGTAATTGTGGTGATAATGCATTATGCATTTTGGACAATTTTTGGGTAAGGTGGAAGTTGAATAGTCAACCTCTTGGAACTCAGTGGGAAACTAATGGAGAGTGCTTCCAACATGTTTAAAATACTTCTAAAACCTTTGAGGCAGGTTGGCTAATGAGATTTTTGAATTTTCAATAAAATAGTGCTTTGTTTGTGTGGTATTTTATTGTGTTTTATGTGCTTTCTGAACCTGTGCGTCTTCGTACAGTCTACAATTGATATAATACCTTTCTAATTGCATGGATTAAGTTGTAATATTTTATTTGAATCAAGTCAGAGTGAATTTAGTCTAGGTTGATAGGAGTTACAGTCATTTTTTTGCAGGTTGTCTGGTTAGTAAGGGTTTCTTAGGGTTTGTAAGCCAATATGGAGTTTTAGGCCATTCCACTATAAGGTAGTGCTATAATTTGGTGGAATGGGTCTATTAGGTGTGTGTGATAGATTTTAAAGTTTACATGGCAGGGTGGTGTTGAAATAATGTCTTTTGCATGTGCCTAGCTTGACAAGTTGGTGTGTCAAGCATGATTTCAATGCACAATTGAAGAAACAATAGGAATAGGTGAAGTTTGATGGAAAACAATGGTGAAATTAGTTATTTGGTGATTGGTTTGTGAAACTTGTAAGGTTATTTCAGTAAGGAGAGAGTGATTCCAAATACCTCCTTTGGAAAAGAGGCCTAATCCGGCCTAGAAACAGTGTAGCAGGTCAGGTTTGGATGGGATGCTCGAAAACAACCTTGGAAGGGTTTAGATATGTTCTTTTACACCTTAAAGGGTACCTGAAATTGATGCTTTCAAATTCTAGAAAAGGATTGGATGAGAGATATAGTTGAATAAGTGTGTCAAGAGGGCTACAAGGAAATTAGGTGGCTACTGAGTGAAGACAGTTGCAACAGAGGTGAAGACCCCTAAAACCATTTGAAGTCTGATTAGTATTGACCAATATCACCTTTCCTTGCATTATCCTATATTTGGAATTCCCATGGCATGGATTTATATTGAAACCCACATCCAACACCCCCAATATTTCAAAGTATATGACTATGTGGGGTTTCTTTCAAAAAGAATCCATAAGGGTTTGATAAAATTAAAGAAGGTTGTAGATGGAGTTTGGTTTAGCTAGTACTCATTGTTAATGCACATGTTTCTATTCAAAGGTGCACATTACTTTGGATAGAATATGACTTTGGAGCTACATGTTCAGTGTTGGACTACTATCCTAGATAAGGATGATAGGACATATGATTATGTGATATTTGAGAATTTGTTTTCTTTAGAATTGAAAAGAGCCCTGGTTATTAGTGTACCTAGAATTCCCAAAGCCCTGCATGAATTCTTGAGACCCAAGGAAAGAAAGCCTGAATTGGGAGTTGATCACAATTGGGAAAATAATATCCCTTATTATGCATACACTGTTACAAGAGTGTATGGTTCCACTGTTGCACCTCACCTATTACCAAAATGTGTGCAAGAGAGAATTGGTTTCCTTGAAGTAATATGGAAATTGGGAAGCATGGAAAATGAATATTTTTTTAATCAAGGAAAAGGAACATTTTTCCTTCATATACATGATTTTTCAGATTTTGTAATGAGAAAGTGAGGTTAGAATAAGATACATGATGTTCTCAAATCCTTTCACATGCAAAGAGAATTAGAAAGGGAAAGGTATGATCTTGAAGGATTCATGGCCTAGTTAAAGGAAAGGAATAAGAGTTATAAGTTTGTGCATATTTTCTAGTACCATGAGGATGTGATAAGGAATGTATTTGATCTTTCGAAGCAAGATAGGAGAAAAGAAAGATGGATTAATTTTAATAAAATACAAAGAAAGATAAGGGAGAAAAATCCTAACTTCACTTCTCCTTCAGAAATTGAAAATATAATGAAAAAAATGAAGTATGTGTTCCATACTTTGAGATAGTGGTGGGCCATATTGAAAGTGAGAAGATGACCTTAGATAAGGGAAAATCCCCCATAGAAGAAGAACAAGGTGGGGGAGAAATCCCTATGATGTAGGAGAAACCTACATCTTAGCCTCCTTAGGAACCAAAAATAAAGTTCTTCATTAGGAGGAATAATAAGGTAAAGAAAAATGATGCAATTAGTACTCCTTCCCAACAAGAGGAACAAAGACCTCTTTCTCTTGAGCCAAAAATATCGTCACCATCTCTTCCATGGCCAAGAGGGCCTAAAATTGTGGATTTTGGTGCCCCATCACAACATGTCTCACCACCAAGAGACACACCATTGAAGAAGAAAAAGGTTGAAACAAATGGTTTGGTGGATTATGCTAATGGAGAGTTTAATGATGAAATTTGGGTATCAGAGCATAAAATGCAAGAAGCAATGCCCCTACACTAGCAATGATGGTGACACACCAATTGCGTATGAGGTTGAGTAAGGTTGACCTCACTGGGTTTAATGGAAAAGATGATGTTCAGGTAGAAGCATGCACAAAGTTTATGGATGATGATGCATTTGTGAGGTCTCAAGATTTCATGGAATTTGCTTACAAGGCCAAGAGGGATGAGTATGTCAGCAATCTGGCTAAAGAAAGAAGTCTTCATCCAGAGTTTCATGATGCCACCATTCAAGAAAAATTCTTGAATGACATGAGAGCCAAGTTTCAAAAGATGACAGAAAATAAGGGAAGAGATTTGGTAAGAAATAGTGGTATTCTATTGTTACTAGAATGGGACTTGGCTTGAGCAATAACCTTTGATAAAATAAAGAGATGTGGCAGGCCTCTTTACAATTTAGAAGAGGGGGTTACAATCACATTACACTGATTTTCTTTCAGTTAGTAGTGGGATGCATTAGCTATTTGGTCCTTGGCCCCAAGTACAAGGAAACCTGATATTGCAAAACCTGCACCAAACTACAACAAAGGCCTAATAATAAAACAGGTGTCAGAAATATAAGCTCTAGATGCAACAAATATATCAATTCATGTTGCCCAGTTCACAAGAGCCACAATGGAATCAGTCACTACAAAAAAGGAAAATTTCAAGACACAATACAATAATTTGATAGTTGATTATGGAAGGCTTGAACAACAAAATATGCAATTAAATATGAGAATAGCATTGTTAGAGGAGAAGTTGCAAAACTTGCAACCAGGAAAGTAAGAATAGATCGATGTTGATTCTCCTACTAATTCACATGAAGTTGCACCCACCGATTACACCCCACTAGCAAGTTCCTCATGGGAAATTGTGTCATATAATATGGGAACTATGCCCATATCAATGATGGAACCTAGCACATTAGAAGTACCATAGACTAAGGAAGACATCAATAGGGAGGAGATGCTTAGGTAGCTAGAAGAGTATAAAGAGAAATGTGGCAATCATGATAATGAAACCTTTATGAGCAATATGAATATTGTCACTAAGCAGAGGGATAAATATAAGATTGAATAGAATTCATGATAACTATTCATCCATGAAGCTTGTTATAGATAATTTTGACAATGATAGGGAGAGAGCTATTCCACTTATGGAAATATAGATCCCTAGGATTCAAGAATTAAGGTTGATTTCTATTGGATCTAGGGAGGAGGCTAAACCCCTGAAAGGCTTAAGCCCACTATTACTCTTGTAAATGAAATTAAAGGATACAGGGGAAACATAGAGACTTTGGAAGTCAGAATAATGGAACTAGTGAATTCCTTTCATGAATCACATCATGGTCTCCTCCCATCCATTATAAGGAATGATGGTAGCATAAAAACCATGTAGGAGTGGAGAGATGAAAGTAATAAAGCTATTTTAGAGTAGGCTATTTAAATTTATCAAAGATATGATATGGGTACACTAAAAAGAAATATGTACATGTTGGCTCATGCAGATATTATCTTGTGAGAATTTGATGGGGATGACAATCAAGTTGTTACCAAGTATTCACCTTATAGAAAAAAGGTTGATGATGTCATGAAACTCAACTAGCCTACTGAAGAGCAATTCTTGTCATGGAGGGACAAATACTTGGATGAGTTAGAGGATTAATTTGAAATAGTGGGGTGGTGATTTGAAATTTTAGTTTTGAAGACTAAAATTATGATGAGTAACAAATGGGAGAAGTGTAATGCATAGCCTAGAATTAATACAGATTAGGCTTGTGATAAAATAATGAATAATATATTTCCTTCTCCCCAATTTGAATTGATGACAAGTCCGTGGATGTGGATATTCTTCTTGTCCTTTCATTTTTTATTATTTCATGCTTTCTTTTATTTTCACTTTATGTGTATGGATGCACTTTTTGAGAAAACTACTCGAATATTCCTTTTGAAGGTGGGACCGTATCACCAGCAACGAATGGGGAATAATTTTTCCTCGTATATGTTTCCCACCACCCGAGAACTCAAATGTAATTGAAAAGGGAAAAATGTTACAATGGTCCAATTGAATTGTGACATGTGTGATTTCAGGCCTAAAGCTTGTTTTGCTCCTTCATCTCTATAAGAAGGAATTCAAGGCTAGAAATTCGGGGGTTCATTGTATTGTAATTTACATAGTGAATTGTAAGAAGAATACTGAGCATATTTTTAGTTTTTTCTTAAGTTCCAAGTCTATTAATACGTATGTAATTTTGATAACAAAGATAGAAAATACAATATAGAATGGAGAAAATTTCATGGCCATTTTCTCTCCTCTGTACTTACTCTATGAGATATGAATAATATAATCAAGGATTGTTTTGTTCATCTCCATTTCTTTCCAATGGATGTATGATTTCATTCTTGTTGATTAATTCAAGGAATTAGTGTAAATACTTGAGTGAAGTTGTTAACTCATATGAATTACATGCTAGCATATCTGTAAGAAGTGGTAGTTGAGAATGTAATGTGGAAGTGTTGTAATGTATTTTTTCTGAAGCTTATATGTTGCTATGTATGTAATTGTTATTAGGTTGCATAGGTTAATATTGACTTCATGTTTAGGATAAGGTACTATTTTGAGTAAAATATTCATAATATAGTTTATGGGTTAGTTCATCAAAAAATCACTCTTTAATTACAAACCTTTCAAATGATCTACCATTATAGTTATGTTATGTTGAGTTTCATTATTCTCATACTCCAAGTGTAGTGTATTGTTAAAATAATTACCAAATTTCTCGATACATTATGTTGTTGAGTGGTTATATGAGAATTATATGTTATTTACAATGTATCTAAATATTAATTGCACAAATTCTTGAATATACATTGTGAGATTACCCTCCTGGGCTTCACAAAGCTCAAATTGTAGGAGGAACACTTTACAACTTTCAATATTTCATTGGCCAATCCATTTAGACTACTAAGTATTGGAAATGGAAAGGTCCATAGGTAATTCTAAAGATCAGTCTGGTTCTTAAAAAATAGCTAACAAATTGGAAATTCTACTAGGGAATTGCTAAGTCCAAAGTATCTAGTTCAGATATGGTACAGTCAGAGTCGAGTAATTTTTTGTTCTTCAATATTTGAAGAACAATTGGTTTAAAATTTTATTAAATTAGTCACGTCTAGTCTTATTTGTCAAGTTGTGGTCCTTTCTTTCACCTTATGGTGGGTTATGTTCAAAGTCTTTTTCGAGGTTACAAGTACCAAGTTAAAGTACAATCAATTTCTATTTCCCAGGATTCTGGGTGGTGACTCTAAAGTATCATATACCAACATAAAGATAAACTCCTAAAGACAATGCGAGAATAAGGATTTTGACATATTTGACACCATGAAGAAGACCAGAAGCTACACAAAGAAGCATCATGAGTAGAAACTATATTTTGAGTTTGCAAAAGATAAGCAACCCACCTATATTAGGAAACATGTTGAATCAAGTAAGTCTATTGATTCCCTTGCTGATGTGTCTCCTACTTTTAATAATGAAGTAAATAGTGCAAATATCCAGAAAGAGGCTCATGAAGTTGAAGTATCTAATGTAGATCTAGGAATTTTTCCTATTGGGCAAGTATTTGATAATGAACTTGATGTCTCAAGAGAAGAGGATAGGTGGGGATTTTGGGATAAGGATAAGAATTTATTAGAACCTTTAACCCCTGGAGTTGGATCTATTTTAATGGAGGAAATTTCAAGCTAAGAGGTGAATCTCCTAATGTAGAAGTGCACCTTTCCCTTGAGGAAGACCCAATTGATCAGATTTACTATATTCTTGCACCTAGTGAGGCTGGAAATATCTTAGAAGATGAGTAAGAAATAGACAAAGATATGCAAGCCTTAGAACAACAAGAGCTTAGGATTAAGGAAGAAGAGGAGTGTAGGCTAAAGTATTTAAAATAAAATGAGTTAAGAGAAAAGGAAGATAGAATTAAGGCTAAGATGCAAGAAAGAGATGGTCGAAGGGAAAGGATAGAAAAGATGAAAGAAGAAGCAAAGCTAAATGCCTTTAGGGAAAAGGCTGCTAGATTTTCTGCTAGATTTTCTGCTAAGACAATCCTTGACCCACCTCAGGTGACTATTCAAATGGTAACCTCTATAAATACCTATACTACATCCATAGCAACTTCCAAAGCCTCATATCCTTTTGCTACTGCCAAGAAATTGCAACATATAGATAATTGGAAGAAGCCCATTGATCAGTCAAAGAAAACTACCTTTAATACCTCCAACACCAACACCAACACTAATATGCATACTTCATTCATTAAAACCCCCACCAAAAATGTTAAAATTGATCCTACTCCATCCACTGCAGCCCAAATCTTGAGATCCTTAAGTTATAGTTAGAAAATGATAAATTACAAGAAAGCTGAAATAGAAGCTACTAATGGTGAGATAGCTAGAAATATTTTCTTTCTTAATACTTCCATACCAACTCTAGAGGATTCAAGCTCTAGACATATTGATAGTGAATCACACAAGAAGAATTATGTGACACATATTGCTAGTGGAAGCGGTGGAGGGGATCAGAGTGGTGGAGGAAATGACAAAAGAAAGAATTCTTATTTTGAAGATGATGAGGGAGAAAATAAGGGAGGTGGTAAAAATACTGGAGATAGAAAAGGTAAGGATAAAACTCAATCTAAAGACAAAAAATATGATGAGCCTAGAAATGCTCATAGAGATTGAAAAACTACGAGACCACTCCAAGTAGATAGATATCAAAAATTATGCTTTTTTAGAATACCTGGCTATCCAAACCCATTTCTTGAAGATTTTAGGTCTGCTTTAGTCAAATTCTCTAGAAATATTGCTTTGAGTGGTGAATATTAGCTCAAATAATTTTCTAATGTCATGGATAATTTTGAGGTAGAAGTAGAGGATGTAATGATGAAATTATTTAGGCAATCACTCATTGAAGATGCTCGAGAATGGTATAGAAGTTTACCTACTGAGAGTATTGGCTTCTAAGAGGAATTTAAAAGGATATTTAGAGAGCAGTATGGTGATAAAACCAATTCAAGGTATTTGTTGAATCAAATATTGCTAAAGGTTCAAATGAGTCTGTAGTTGATTTTAATATGAGGTTCCAAAAGGCTATTAAAAGGTTGCCTCCTCATTTATAGTTGAATGATAATGTGTTCTTGGTGAACTATTGCAATGCCTATGATGCAAAGATGACTTATCACTTACTTGATAAGAATCCTCAGACATTGAGAGAGTCTTACAAGGTGGCCATCCATATTGATAACACTAGTAGAGTAATTGGTAAAGTTGGGAGAAGAAATGATGTAAAGATCCTCAGAAATCAAAAAAGAAGGATAAAAATTCTAGTGCTAAAGGAGGTACCATTGAGCATAAGATTGAAAAGTTCATGAAAAGTATGAATGATAGGATTGCAAAGCATGATAAGGCTCAGTCAAACAATCATCATAGGAATGAAATACCTCCACAGCTACAAGATCATCCATATAATACCAACTGGCATAATGGGAAGCCCATCCCTAACAACCAGATAAATACACAGAACAAGGTTCCTTTGGATCCTTTGCAAAATAACTCAAGTAATTTTGTTGATGAAACTTCCTAGTGTATGGTTTATCAAATTCCACATTCTCCTCATCAATGTCCAGTCACACAGATGGTTGAAGTTGATGAGGATATACCTAAGGATTGTGACTAGCCAAGTGAGGAGGATGTTGATTTAAACATGATTATGGATGATTCTAATTTTGTTGACAATGAATGCTCATCTAATATAGAGTCTCATGAAATGGATGTAGATGACCAAAGGAAAATTTCCAATTCATATCACCAACCAGTTCTCTTTGATGAGGATGTTGACAGTGATAATGAAGTATATAACTTGGAAGAAATAGAAGATGGTGTATCCCTGAGAAGACCTTCAGATGAAGAGATTTCAAGATATATATTGGTTTTGGTTGCTCAAGACATAAGCTCATATCACCTAAGGAATAGAATAGTTGGTGGTGAACAAGGTATTCCTACTAGTATTTTCATTAAGGAGAAAAATGTCAAAGGAAAAGCGAAAAATTTTGATGGTAAAGTAGTAGCAATCAAAGCTAAGGAAGGTAGGGAGGTAAGATTTGGGCTGAAAAGGTTGATAAACCAAAAATAGATGGAGAGCTCAAGACCCCTATTATTAAGACAAAGGCACAAAGGTAGAATCATGAAGTTGTGAGAAAAGATGTCAAGCCTAGAGCCGAGACAAAAAAAAATCAACAGAAGGAAAGCAACACAGAACAATTCATGCTCCCGATTTAATTACCTAAGTACACTCCTATTGATATGTTTCAATTACTTAGCCAAGTAAAAGTATATGTTCCATTACTCGAGATGATGAGAATAGATTAACACAAACAAAAGGCAATAGACCTTATCAATGGTGCTACTATATCCTGTAATGATTTAGTGGTGCCCACTCCACCCAAAGTGAGCGAGAAGGATAAGAAAGGTAAATAATTTAAGGGAGTAATCACTAACATCCCTCATATCTTTCTAGGGAATTCAATAATAGATTTCCCTAGGAAGATAGACCCATTCTTCCTCACATTGATTGTTGAAGGAAATTTTCTAAAAAAAATGTATTATTGATTTTGAAGCATCCAATAACATTATGCTAGAAAAAATCATGAAGGCATTGGGACTAAAATTTGACAACAGCCATGGAAATTTCTATGCTATGGATTCAAGGGAGGTCCCAATAACCGGTGTAATTAATGAACTCCCTTATAAATTAGTAGCTTATCCATACAAAGAGTTTAAAATGAGTGTGATGGTAGTAGATATCCCACCTAATTATGGAATGTTGCTATCTAGGAAATGAGTGTGATGGTAGTAGATATCCCACCTAATTACGGAATGTTGCTATCTAGGAAATGGAGTGCTTCCATGGGAGGCAGTATGCAGTATGAGATGTCTTATGCCACCTTCCCTATTGATAGTAAGGATGTTCAAGTGGTACGAGATCCAAAAGTGCCACATATGCTAGAACATGCTCTTGAAGATGATATAATTCTTTTTATAGATATTGATATTAGTGACTTCAAGGTGGAAGAAGTACCAAGAGAAACTGATAGGCACCCTGCACCTATAGATAATGAATTTACAAGGTTATCTAAAAAGGATGTATTATGGAAAATTTACTTTGATGGTGCAAGTTCCAAGGAAGGATCTGGTGCGGGATTATTGTTGGTGTCACCTACTGGCAACATGTGCAAATTTTCTCACTTTATCTTTTGTCTGCATAAATAATGTGGCAAAATATGAAGCATTGTTACTAGGATTACAACTGGATGAAAAGCATGGGATAAAAAAGTTGATGGTAATTGGTGATTTTGAGCTATTTATGTCACAAGTAAGAGCCAAATATACTACAAAAAAAAAGACTAAAACAATACAAAATATTGTCTAGGATTCTATCGAGCAGTTTGATGCTTTTAGAATTGACTAGATGGAGAGAGGACAAAGCAAAGTGGAAAATTTACTTGCTAATATTGAATTAAGACCAGATGATATAAATTTTTTTGCTATCTCTAAGGTTGAGATACAAGAAAGGCCATCAATTCCCGACAATGTGCATAATTGGAAGATCTTCAATAATGATGAAGATATTCTAATTTTTTTGAGGTGTGTAGATGAATATGAAGGTCAGGAGATTGATTTTGGGGCATTTGTGGAAAGTATAGATGGTAAGGATATAGTCTTTAGGAATGAATTCATCCAACTAAAGAAAACAAAAATCCCCAAGGGCCTTGTAGCATTAGAAAGGGTCTTTGATAGCCAAGATAAGAGCAAGTTTAAAAAAACTGTCGCCCATATAGAGGACCTGGAAGAGGTTAATTTGGTGACTGAAAATGCCCCTAAGAAAGTATATGTAGGAAAGAAGATGAAACCTAAGGTTAAGGCAATGTTGATTTCCTTATTGAGAAAATATAGACATGTCTTTGCTTGGTCATACGATGACCTGGAAGCATATAAAGAGGAATTATTTCAGCATGAGATTCCTCTAAAAGAAGATGCTAAGACTTTAAATAGGTAGAAGCAAAGACCAATTAATCCTATCTTAGCTCCTAAGATGCAAGATGAACTAGTAAAGCTAAGGGGTGATGGCAACATAAAGCCTATCAAGCATTCCTCCTGAGTGTCAAATTTGGTGCCATCTTGAAAAAAGAATGGTGATATAAGGTTATGTGAGGATTTTGTAAATCTTAACATATCATTGAAGGACAACTATCCTCTACCAAATATGGAGGCCATGTTGTAGAAGGTGACTGGATGTGAGCTACTATCTATGATGGATGGTTTTTCCCGATAAAACCAAATGAAAGTAAAGAAGTCTAAGTAGTACAAGACTTCATTCACTACTCCATGGAGCACTTATGTATATGTGAGGATGCCATTTGTCTTAGAAAATGTAGGTGCCACCTTCCAAAGGGCTATGGATGTAGCCTTTTTTGATTTTATTGACCTATTCATGGCTATATATCAAGATGAATTGATAGTCTACTCCAGGAAAGAGGATGATCATTGCACACACTTGGAGAAGGTATTTATCAGGGCTTTAGAGTATGGGATCTCATTGAATCTGAATAAATGTGCCTTTGGGGTTATCGAAGGAAAGTTTTTGGGGCATATTATGTCCAAAGAAGGAATGAGAATTGATCTTGAAAGGGTAGCAACCATAGATAAGATCCGTCAACCAAAGAATGTAAAAGGAATTTAGTCATTCTTTGGGCATATCAACTTCTTGAGGATATTTGTAACCAACTTTGCAGAAATTACAAGGCCCATCTCCAAGATGTTGAAGAATGGAGAAAAGGTGGTTTGGAGTGAGGAGCCTAGTCAGGCGTTTAAGATTATAGAATAGGCTATCAAGTAGGATCCAGTTTTAAAGTCTCTTGACTTTTCTAAGCCAATGCATATTTTCTCCTTTGCTTCTTTCCATACTATTGCTGATGTCTTATTGCAAAAAAAATGATGAGGGATTTGAACAACCCATTGCATTCTTTAGCAAATCTTTACATGTTGTAGAGATTAAGTATGATATGATTCAAAAGCAAGCATATGCTCTGGTCAAGGCTGTGAAAATTTTCAAAACTTACTTAGTGGGAGCAACTATCATAGCTTTTGTATCAAGTGTTGTTGTGAAAGATATCTTCACTCAACAAGAAACTAAAGGCATAAAGTGTAGATGGATTAATAGGATCCAAGAATTGAATATTTATGTCTAGATCACCAAGTTAGTTAGGGGACAAGGCCTAGCTAAATTGATGGCAGAGACTAATTTGGAAGTTAATCATATAAATATATTGTGATTTAACCCTCACTGTGGTTTTTCCCTTTTTGGGTTTTCCACATAAAAATATTAGTGTCCATGTGTAGGGTTGCATTCATATTTTTTTATGTTCCTTCTTGTTGATTAAGTTAGAATTGTGATAATGATTAGATGGATTTTAATTTGGTTTTATGGAATATTGATTCACCCCCCCCTTCTCAGTATTCTGGATGTTCAATAGATTGCACCCTAAGAATCCATTCATTAGAGAAAAAATTCCATGTCATACTATTAGGTCAACAATCATATCTATATTGAGCAAAGGGAAGTCATCTTTTGGACATGATTTATTAAGGTCCCATATATATATATATATATATATATATATATATACATATATATATATATATATATATATATATATATATATATATTGATCCCCCAAAAGGTTTAGTAATAGGTACTAGATTTGGTATCCAATTAGGATATTCAAGTGGTCTAATAAAACCCACATCTAATAGTTTTTTGAGTTCTACTTTTGCTAGTAATGCAATCTTGGGGTGAATTTTCTCAATTTCTACTTCATAGGTTTTTTCCCTAGGGATACTATCAAGTGACGAAGGACTAACTTTGGATCTAACCCTGGTATGTCTACATAGAACCATGAAAATTTTGTCAATCTCTCCTAAAATAATTCTATGAAATTAATCTTTTCTTGCTCAAATAGAGATGTTGCAAATTAAGTCATCTTGATTTGATTTGATGTGCTGATGTTTATTTTTGTAGATTTTCCATAAGTAATAAGGATCTCTCTTGATTAACTTACTAAGGGAGGGTGTCAATCCTTCCATATTTGGGTGCCTTGGAAATGTTTTCATCATCATATGTGTCCTTTATTTCAACTGTTTTGTGCTCCAAAAGTTCTGCATTACAGTTTTCACCAAAGGATATTGTCATAATTCTCATATTTTGTGACTAGAGGGATTGGCTCTCTCCCTAAAGTATGTCATGCAATAAAAATCCATAATGAAACCATATCTATGATCTGCTAATGGTATTTTATCTCCCAGTCTCATAAATGCAATGACAACTTCATCATTTTGAAAGACGTCTTTACTCAAAGGTCCTTGTTGGTCCCATTCTATGAGTTGAGGATAAACTAATGATAGGTTAATATGGTTGGAATATGTTGTTTCAAATGATATGGAGGATAAAATATTGATGAAATAATCTTCAAATAAGGTGGTGATATGCTCAAAGGAGTTGTTGATAGCGTCTTCATCAGAAGTGTCAACCACAAAAGAGGATTTTGTTGCCTTAGTAAGGATAGACCCAATATCCAAGGATATATTTGTTGGTTGTTTGAATCTAAGTGATTTAAAACGTGGATTTCTTCTTGTCAAGATAGGTTCTGAAATCCCTTATTTTTGTAAACTAGGTCCACTGTGACCATCATACACCATGTGTTCCATAATCTGAAATCATTTGGTGTATTTTTAACTAGAATTATGACAATATCTTCTTCATCTTTGTAGATCCATTTTGATATGTATTCATCAAAAAAATATTTGTCTAGTTCCCCCCATTTTGAAAATGTGGTTGGGATGCATTTGATAATAATGTTGGAGACTTATTGTGATTTAAATGGTTTTCCATATGTCCTGGGTGATGGTGGAAGCTGACCAATATAGAAGGATTGTGCTATGTCATATTCACCACACCCCTTATGTTTTACTTGAATCTTGACTCCTAGAAAAATAGTGGAGTGAATGGACACTTTATTCAACACACTTGGATCAATGTATGATGTGGAGGAGGAAGCTTCACCATTGTTTGGAACTTTATCCTTTGCTTGACCTCTTAGGTTACTGTTATATGTAAAAGGATCGAGATCTCCCGGTATGGTTACGAAATTTCCATTTTGATAAACCTTTAATCACTTGTGGAAGTTCAATGGTAAAAATTGCATGTCATGTATCCATGGGTGACCAAGAAGTATATTATATGGGAGCTCAAGAACTAACACTTGGTATAGTATGCCCTTAATTATTAGTGCCACTCATATAGGAAATGTTATGGTACCTTTGGAAGCGAAATCTACATCATTGTATGCTCTGATCACTATTTTCTTGTTCAGGTCTATGACTCCCTTAGATTATCCTAATATATTTACCAACTTCAAGGTGCAAATATTCAAACTACCACTACCATCTATTAGGAGTCATTTAATTTTGTTCTTATGGACAAAAATTTCTAGGTGTAAAGCATAATTATGAGTGGATGTATTAGATTTCATATCTTTTTTGGTAAATGTGAGGTGATGGGTAGAGGAAAAATGCACATCCATAGATTTAAATTTATCAATATTCAGATCCATAGGTACCGAAGATTCTCTAAGAGCTCTATCTAGGATGTCTTTATGGATTGAAGATATATGTAAAAGCTTAAGGATAGATATATGGGTTGGAATTTTTCCCAATTGATCCATAAGCTTATATTGTGGTACAATATGGGCTCTAGATGAGGCCCCATGAAGATTAACTTTACCCCTATGGGTTGTAATGACACATTCAAGATTCTTATTCTTTATAATAATGGTTGACACTTGACTATCAATTTCTTGGATATGGTTCACAATATAGTCAAAGTTGACGATAGTATAGCTAGTATTATTATTCAAGGTACTACCTTGATTGGTGGGATTTAATTTTCCATGGTTATGTAAGGATACTTGAAGATTACATGATCATTATTTGAGGTGTTGGTTTGATTCTCAACACCAATACCTCCCTTATCAATTAGGTCATGAATGTTGTTCTTTAGCTTAAAATAATTGGAAGTGGTGTTCCCTTTCACTTTATGATATTCACATAAATTAGTGTCCTTCCACCATGTGGGCTTGACTTGAGGTTCATACTATCTAATCTCTAGGAGTGTAACCAAGTTTTCCTGGATTATTTTTGGATTACTGATTCGATGGGTTCTCCCAAAGGAGTGTATTTCCAATATGGTTTTGTTTTCCTAGCAGGTCTTCTTTGTAAGTTATCTTGAACATTTTTTGAGGTATAAATATTGGGTGGTGCTTGCAAGAATAAGGTAGGTTGAGCATGTTGAGCCATCTTGGTTTGAACCACACCATCATTGACCACATTTTTGTTTTTATTTCAGAAATGAGATTTTTCATTTGAGGAACTCTTATAGTCTTTTTTATCTTTGAATATCTTGATGAGTCCTTGGGGTATAAGATCTGTTAGAATTAGTAATATTTCCTTTGTTGTTTTATTTAATTTGAGGATAAACCAAGGTATCCTCTTTTATTTATTTTAGGATATTCCTAAAGGAATCTCTACATGTAATTTTGTCCTCTAGTCCAAGTGGGAGGACAACTCATATTTTTGTAATTCCTTTAATAAGGAAAATAGGTTATTCCTCCTTATGAGGATGCTCACACTTGGCACACACTAATTATGAATGTGGCACTCTTACACATAGGGAGTTACATGCAAACTCCTTCACTCATCTCTACTTAAAAGAGATATTTCTCCACACACTACATACTAATTTTTACAATTCTCTCACACAATTCTCTCCTCTTGCATAGTAGTTCTATCATATTGTATTGAGCTTCTTGCTCATATTATTCTCTCTCTCTTTAGGCTTTTCATGCCTCATTCATAATTCACAAAGGGGTTTTTCTTTTCTTTTCCCCTTACAAAAATATCTTGGCTCTTGTTGGATTCTTGGAGTCTTATCTTGGTATTGGTGGTTGATCTTGCACCTATCTCTCATTTGATTTATGGTAAAACTCTTCTTGCACTTCACTTCTTGGATTGTTATTTTGATCTTGCTTTCATTCCTTTATTTCTTCTAACATGGTATCAAAGCTAGCTACTAATCCTTGTTTAAGTGTTTTGTAGGAAGGCGACATTCAAAGGAGCAAGATTTTTCAAGTTTTATCTTATAGATCTAACATTTGTTGCAGCTCTAACTTTTTTTTCCATACTCTTCTTCATACTTTTTTTCTCTAACCCTCTTTGGAAGGCTTGCTGCCAAAGAGTATATTTTTTTTGAATTTTTTTGGGTTTGGACGGTTCTCCGCCAAACCTAGTTTATTTCTTCATTTCAAGTTTTGTTTATCTAGATCTTACCATACCCTCTGTCGAGAGACCATAAGGGTTTTCATTTAGTTCATTTGTTCTATTCTAAATCTCTTCAGGTTATTCTCATTTATCTCTGCTGGTTTTCATTTGCATTTTTTCTCATTCTTGCATATTCTAACATTCTTGCAGGTTCTATTAAAATAATAAACCAGAAAGCGTAGTAGTTTCAGTTTCCTCTTGCATGCATCTCTGAGTTGATTATCATTTATAAGTTGATTACCTTCATTAAAATATTGAATCTTCATTATTTTTCTAATCTCTATTGATATCTCTGTATTGTTTTGGCATTTGCTGCTCTCCATATCTCTGTATTAATCTTTGTTTTGACAGTACCGTACTCTATCGCCCATATATTTTGGACCCATACACATTGGAAAGATCTCTTCGGTCAGATTCTAGATAATTAGGTTATCTCAAACATATCCTAAACTTAGCTCGATCCAACGGTTCATTTGAGAGATATTCCCCTCGCACCAAGACTATATTTTCCATGACAGTTTATTCCGGCCTGCATGTTCCTTTTTCTTTCAAACATAATTGTTGTTGTAGATTTTTCATCATAACATTCATTTGATTTATATCAGTTTTTCATGATTACTTTATTTGATCATTGCAACTCTAATATTAGTTAGATTCCTGATTTTTTAATCATTATTCATTATATAACATTTTTTGCAAGGAATCCTTTCTCTTCCTTTGCTATTTTCAGTTTATTTGTCTTTTTTAAATTAATTTGTTCAAATCTGAATATTATTTAGCCATGTCTACTCTAATTCTATAAATCAAGTTAAATAGCTCTAACTATCATCAATGGAAAACACACATCTCTTTCATTTTTCATTTTAAACATTTACTCCAAGTTGCTACAGATGCCACTATTGAACCAACTGCCTTTGCTTCTCAAATTGACAAAGATGCATGGCAAGTTAAAAATGAAGAAGCTCTTGGATTAATTAGTCTTTTGGTTATTCCTAATTTGTATGTCTTGATTGGACATTGCACCAACGCTCATCAAGCATGGACCATTTTGCAACAAACCTATGATAGCTCCACCGAATCACGTAAGATTCAGCTCCAAGACAACTTGGAAGACCTCAGGTATATTGACTTTAAAAATATGGATGAATTTTTGCTTAAATTTGATGCTATTAAGACTCAATTAAATGGTGTGAATGTTACCTTAAGTGATATTAGATTAATTAATATTATTCTCAAGAAGTGTCTTCCTAAATAATTTCAACAATTTATTACTAACATTCATTCGCAACTTGATATTCCTACTTTAGCTCCTCAATTAACTTATGGCATATTTCAAAATCTTTTACGTCAAGAGGAAGCTAAGTTGTTGCAATTTGGTACTCTTAGATCTTCTGAACATGCTTTTGTGTCTAAACATCAAAATCAAAATAATAGATCTCATAATCATAATTCTTGAAATAATAATTATTAACAATAATAATCCTCATAACAATAATAATAATCATAATAATAATAGATTTAATTCTAGGCCCTCGTATATCAATAATGCTCATCACAATAATAATAATTATAATAATCAACAAAATAAGAAACCTCATTGTACTTATTGTGGCAAAGATGGTCACCTAACTAATGTTTGTTTTAAAAAGAAAAATGATAAGAAACCTATGAATAACAATAATCAAAATAACTTCAAATCTCAAGATAATCAATCTCATAGTGCTTTTACTACTTGTTTTAAAGCTTCTCATGCATTAGAATGGATTATTGATAGTGGGGCTTCTCACCATGTTACATCTCATAGAGAAGTGTTTGATTCTTCGCAACCTGATAAAACTAACATTCCTATTCAATTAGCTAATAATAATAGTTGCAAAGTTGATGGATTTGGTGATGTTAATGTTCCAAATGGAAAATTACACAATGTTCTTTATGTTCCTGAGTTTAAATCTAATCTTCTTTCAGTTGCTCAATTATGTCAAGATTACAAAGTTGAATTTCATAAGGACATGTGTTACATTATTGATCCTAAGAATGATCATGTTGTTGCTAATGCTAAGTTCGATCATGATAATTTGTTTAAGTTTTATGAGTTTGCCTCATCAAGGTACTCTTTGAAAGTTAATATTGATTTCAATGTATGGCATGAAAGGCTTGGCCATTTGAATTCTAATTATATTTCTAGATTGCTCAAATCTAACATGGTTGAAGGATTACCACATATTGTTCCATCTAAAATTACATGCACAGGGTGCATGAGTGGCAAAATGAAAAGGGAGCCCTTTCCTCATGGTACTTCATGGAGGGCATCTCATAAGTTGCATTTGATTCATAGTGACCTTTTGGGACCAATGGAGAACACCTCCATTCAAGGTTCAAAGTATGTTCTTACCTTTGTTGATGACTTTACTAGAAGAATTTGGATCTATTGCTTGCATAGTAAAGCTCAAGTTCTTGATATATTTTCTGAATTTCATATGTTTGTGGAAAGGCAATTAGGTTATAAGCTTCAAATTCTTAGAACAGATAATGGTATTGAATATGTTAACAATGCATTTCATTCTTATTTGATATCTTTTGGTATAAAACATGAGCTTACTGTTCCTTATACACCACAACAAAATGGTGTGGCGGAAAGGAAGCATAGAACTATTGTGGAAATGGCTAGATGTATGTTGCATGCAAAAAATATTCCTTACAAGTTATGGGCTGAAGCAATGGCTTGTGCCACTTATATTATCAATCGAACTCCTACTAAAGCTGTGCAAGATATAACTCTCGAGGAAGCGTGGTCCGGTAGAAAACCAAATTTACAACATTTGAGAATCTTTGGATCTATTGCTTATGTTCACACACCCAAACAAAAAAGGCAAAAACTTGATTCTAAATCTTCTACATTTATTTTTGTTGGGTATGATGAATTTACTAAAGGTTATAGAGTTTATGATCCTACTAATAACAAGGTGCATATTGCAAGAGATGTTTGCATTGTACAAAATAAAGTCCATGATTGCTCCAAGGTCAATGATGATGAATTTAAAGGAGGAACTATTGAGATTGTGGAGGACCAACCTCCTATTCTAAACCCTACTCCTAATGCATCAATTTCTATTCCTACTAGTAATACTAATAATGATGATGATGATGATGGTAATAATATGTCTACTCCTCATAGTAATAATGTTGATCATGATGATAATGATACTCCTCATAGTGATATTTCTGTTAATTCGAAGAGAAATCATAAATGGCTTAAAGATTTACTTAATGAAGGTGATGATTATATTTCTAGAATGGGTGGTCTTAGACCTAGGAGAGTTAATTATTGTAATTATGCTTTAATGTCTTCTCTTATGAACTCTAATGATCCCCAAACCTTTTCTCAAGCTAAAAATCAACCTCATTGACAAAATGCTATGAAAGAAGAATATGACACTTTAATTTCTAATAATACTTGGGATTTAGTTCCCTTACCTCATGGTAAAAATTTAGTTTCATGCAAATGGTTATATAAAACTAAGTTGAATGCCAATAATGAAATTAGTAAGTTTAAAGCTAGGTTAGCAGCAAGAGGTTTCTATCAAATTGAAGGTTTAGACTATAATGAGACATTTGCCCCTGTTGCAAAAATGCCTACCGTCAAAGTAGTTCTTTCTTTGGCTTCAAAAATGAATTGGCCTATTCACCAAATGGATGTTAAAAGTGCCTTTTTAAATGGTGATTTGCATGAAGAAATTTATATGTCCCAACCTCCCGGTTTTATTAAAGAAGGTCATGAACATCTAGTATGCAAACTAAATAAATCTATTTATGGTTTAAAGCAATCTCCTAGAGAGTGGTATTCAAAAATTAATGCTTTCTTTATTTCTCAAGGTCTTGAAAGAAGTAAAAATGATCCTAACTTGTATATCAAGCATAGTAAAGATGAAATTAAAATTTTCATTCTTTATGTTGATGATTTGATTCTTACTTCTAGTTCTAACCATTTAATTTCTGATATTAAGTTCCAACTTAACCAAAAATTTCAAAATGACTGATTTAGGACTTTTACATTATTTTCTAGGAATGCAAATTTGGCAAACCCCTAAGGGTATTTTTATTTCTCAAAGTAAATATGCTAAAGATCTTCTAGATAGATTTCATATTAATGATGCTAATCATGTTTCAATTCCATGTGAATTAGGAACTAAGTTAATGATAGATATGGAATCTCCATTCATAGATGCTACTCCCTATAGAGAACTTGTAGGTAGTTTAAATTATCTAACTCTCACTAGACCTGGTATATCTTTTAGTGTTGGTTTAGTTTCAAGATTCATGTCCAAACCTCAACAAACACACTTCAAAATTGCTAAAAGAATATTACGATACATGAAAGGTACTACTAACTTAGGATTATTTTATGATGCAAATTCTGATTTTTCTTTAAAATGTTTTACTGATTCAGATTTAGGTGGAGACCCCAATGATGGGAAATCTACTTTTGGGTATTGTTTTTCTCTTGGTTCAGGTGGTATATCTCGGAAAAGTAAAAAAGATCAATCTGTTTCTCTATGTTCTACCGAAGCTGAATACAAAAGTTTTACTCATGCCTCTAAAGAAGCTCTATGGCTTAGAAGAATACTTGAAGATTTGGGTCTACCTCAACAAGAACCTACACCTTTATTTTGTGACAATCAAAGTGCAATAGCCTTGGCAAAGAATCCGGTTTACCCTGCAAAGTCAAAGCACATTTCTCTCCACCACCACTTCATTAGAGAACAAATTGAAGAAAAGCAAGTGTCCCTCATCTATTGCAAGGGTGAAGATCAAGTTGCAGATATTTTGACAAAGCCTCTTTCTAGAGAAAAATTTGAATTTCATTGCAAAAATTTGGGTTTGATACCCATTGATGTAATCACCCCAAGTAAAGATTAAAGGGGGGTGTTAGAATTAGTAATCTTTCCTTGGTTGTTTTATTTAATTTGAGGATAAACCAAGGTATCCTCTTTTATTTATTTTAGGATATTCCTAAAGGAATCTCTACATGTAATTTTGTCCTCTAGTCCAAGTGGGAGGACAACTCATATTTTTGTAATTCCTTTAATAAGGAAAATAGGTCATTCCTCCTTATGAGGATTCTCACACTTGGCACACACTAAGTATGAATGTGGCACTCTTACACATAGGGAGTTACATGCAAACTCCTTCACTCATCTCTACTTAAAAGAGATATTTCTCCACACACTACATACTAATTTTTACAATTCTCTCACACAATTCTCTCCTCTTGCATAGTAGTTCTATCATATTGTATTGAGCTTCTTGCTCATATTCTTCTCTCTCTCTTTAGGCTTTTCATGCCTCATTCATAATTGACAAAGGGGTTTTTCTTTGTTTTTCCCCTTACAAAAATCTCTTGGCTCTTGTTGGATTCTTGGAGTCTTATCTTGGTATTGGTGGTTGATCTTGCACCTATCTCTCATTTGATTTATGGTAAAGCTCTTCTTGCACTTCACTTCTTGGATTGTTATTTTGATCTTGCTTTCATTCCTTTATTTCTTCTAACAAGATCCTTCTCAATAGTAAGCCCTTTCTTGATAACTTTATCAAAACTATTGGAGCATTGAAATTTTATATTGAATCCTATTTCTATATTCATATTCTAAATGAATATTTAGACTAATTGTTTCTTAGGGATATGGCATATAAATTTATTGGCCAACCTTCTCCATTTCTTTAAGAAGGAAGTGAAGGTTTCTCCACTTTTTTTAAGTGCATACATTGGTCATTGAGACTTCATGTTATATATTATAGGAGAAATGTGTGATAAATTTTTCATCTAGTTCATTGAATGTCCTAATGATAGATGGGAGTCAAGAAAAAAATTATATGGCCTACCCTCTTAAGCTACTTGGGAAGAGGCACATAAGATAAATATCATTATGAAAAACCTCTAAGAAAGCTACATATAATTATCTAATGTGTTTTTGAGGGTTTCCCTTTCCTTTGCACTTGTCAAATTTAAGCATCTTAAAGTTATATGGAAAAGGTGGCATGGGTAGTGTCCTATCAAAATGATAGGGGCATATCTCCTCTAGAATATAGCTCTTCTTCATTGGTCCCATGTGGATGTTAAAAATTTGTCATTGTAGATATTGAATTTATAGAGACAAATCATTTGGGTGTGTAAAATTAGGTATGTTGATGGTGTTATAGATATATGTGGGATGTGATGATGATTGACCTAGAGGGAAATATGGTAATTTATTTTTTTGGTGAATGTGTGAATAGTTTGGTGGAATGTAGGTATGAGTGGATGTGTTGGAGTTAGAAAAGTGATTTTAATGTGGAGAATTATTATTGAGGGTTTATGATTTTTTGGTTGGATGGGTTTATGTTGTAGTTTTGATCAACGTAGTTTAGTGGGTTGATGTGTTGTTAAGAGGTCATGATGTTTTGAGAGGAGTTATGTTGATATATTTTTTGTTAGATGAATTTATGTTTTGATTAGGATTTGAGGTGAGAGCATTTGGATATTGTGATGTGAGATTTTAGTACATAGAGAATGGGGATTCATCACCCCTAAGGATCTAGGTCATGGGAGAGCCCAAGGGAACGAACTATCCTAAACTACCATAGGTTGTTTGACAAGTGTTTTAGAAATTGGGTGAGTTGGCCTCAAATGTTTCAGATTGTTGAATAGAAAGCTCACTATCTAAGGATAGAAGTGTGGATACCAAACTCCAACATAGCATGTTGGAATCTCAAGGATGTGTTGGCATCTTGTATGGATAGAGGTCTAGCAAATAGACAAAAAGTGCAAAGGACCTACTAATGAACCGATTGGCACAATTTTATAAATTGACAAGGAAAATACAAGAAATAGAAAATATAACAAGAAGAATATTAGAAACTACTCTAATTCAGAAATGATAAATAAAGGTAAGGAAAAGGTACCACTCCACCCACGCTTCAATTCTTCACTTTAACTTCGAAAGGAAAAACCAACATCTGCACACAAGAAAATGGGAAAAATGTTGGGCTACATTTTGAGGTATGCCTTAGTTGGACCCCCACTTTGGTGTTCCCACCTTCACAGATAGCCAAATATGCAATGAGATAGAGTAATCAATAAAGAAGAGAAATAGAAAGTATACTATCAAATAGAGTGCAAAGATAGCCTAAATGCTATTCTATAAGACATAATGATGCAAAAACATAACAAGAGCAATATCACCTTTCCTCATACTAGCACTCAAGGCTAAGAGGAAAAGATGACACAACACCAAGAGAATGAAGCTTCGTCAACCTACAAGGATTATGGAGTTGTAACAAGAATTTTGTAGAAGCCAAGTAGAGAGAAAGAATGAACTTGAGAGTGTGAGAGAATGAGTAAGAAGTTGTAAGAATAAAGGAGAGAATGAGAAAATAGCATCCCAAATTGAAGAAGTGAAAGAATGTGAGTTTGAATTCTTGAAAATGGAGGTAAGAGGTCAATCTTTGTCAGTCAAGGAAGGACATAGGATGTTAGTTTCATAGCCAACTAGAAACATAACACCTATGTAGATTCCAGGGGTAAGAATCCTATCAGGATGTTAGCGCGGTGCATGGACGTCCACACGGTGCACATGTGTCCCTAAAAAAAATTCCTCCATCAATGCAAAAAGGAAAGCCCACACATAAGTAATAAGCTCATGATGGTGGGTTTGCATCATTCGACTTATATTTTCTAAAGTAAAGGTAAAATAAATGGGGAATTTTCCAAGGGCGCAAATTTATTCCATTACATTCCCCCCCACTTAAGCGAGCATATGTGTTAATACAAATGCAAGCTAAAGTAGAAAGAGATTGAAGATAATACACAAATAACATCGATGAATAAGATATTTGATTTGGCACACATAGATGTCAAGAGAGGAGAAATGGATCCACAAGTTCTCAGTCTTGTGAAGCTTTGGAAGAGAGGAGGCTCCACAAGTTCTCAGTCTTGTAAAGCAAGCGACGAAATCACCATAGAAATGTTAGGATATATACAAAATATGTTAGGAAAAAAACCATAAAAAACATACATAAGAAACACAATCTAGCATGATACGACACATCCTGATTAGGTACACTGACTAGATAAGCCTATGGTTGCTGAAAACTCCATTACATGATAGTCATAGAAAAGACGGGTCTAGTTGGGTTTTCTCCAAGCTAGACGTGAGGATATATGATGTCTGACACCAAGACATATTAACATCAAATATTAGATAAAAGACACATTTTTTGTAAAACTCTAGAGAATTCAATTAAAGGAGAAGTTTTCAAAGGGGGTTCCTTTAGTAGGAAACCCTTTAAGACACCAAAGGGTCCATTAAAAGGAATAATCCAATTGAAAACACCACATTTTTTGCAAGTTATTCTATCATCAAGGAATCCTTTTGAAATATATTTTGTGAATGAATCCATTGGAAACAATGCTTCTTCTCAAAGGAAAGTTTTTAGACTTTTTCATTTTAGAAAAAGTGATCTTTTTTCAAAGGCAATTTTTCAAATCCCGTCACATACCAGATCTTTTTCAAAAGAAAATATTATCCAAAAATATTGAGAGAATACAATGTTTTGGAAAATTATGGGTTTCAATAAGGGATCCTTTCATCAAGGAATTCATTGTAAAGAAAAAAATGACACCAGGGAATCCTTTTGAAAGAATTCACTAAATTGAAAATCAGAACATCATGGTAGCCCCCCTTAGAATGGTGTGTGCTACTCAAAGGGGAACATGACATCCTAAGGAGAGAGAGGAGAGGCAAAATGTTGTGGTACACAACACATGATGAGATTTATTTTATGGTATGTTATCACACACACACATGAGGGAAACACATAAGAACCACAACATCAAGAAGCATATAGAGATGAATAAATCAAGAGAGATAGGGGGATCTAAGAGTTCAAGGTCAAATTTGTTCATAAATACACATAGAGGAAGTTCATGAATTTTTTCTTTTACCTATATCCAAGCACCTACAAGGGTAGTGAGGGTCCTCTAGGTGGGATAACAAACATGAAAAGACAAGCATGGAGAAACACAAACACACAAACAAATATAATCTACAGATAAAGAAGAGGCACCACCCTACTCCTCATCGAACAACAGGTCATCCTACTCCTAGTCTAGATCATTATAGGGGGAAGGTAGATGGGCTTTCAAGGGCAGGATAGCAAGGTTAGTACCCTCCAACTTTACTGTGACAAGGGCCAAGGAAGAAGGCCCCTCAAGGTCTTCTTTGTCAAGCTCATGTGAGGAAAAATTCATTGAGATTGCAAATATTGAGGATAAAGCCTAGATATCATCCACCAAATTAAACATGCACTTCACTAGAGTTCCATGTGTCAATCAAGTGGGAGAAGGAGGCATCTGAGATCCACTACCAAACTCATCGAGAGGGGTAGTGACAAAATCAGGGGATGCAAGGGCCACCTCCATCCTAAGGACAACCCAAGCTAAGATAGAACCCACTTTCAAAGAAGGTGACCCCTTCTTCTGACCTCCACTTACAGTGAGGTCCTCCTCCAATTTGTGCTTTAGTGGAGGATGTGAAATCCCCATAAAATAGGTGGAAGGTGAGGAGGAAGAGGATATAGCTGCAATAGAAACCAATGTGGTGTTTGGTATGTTTATCGGCTAAGAAAAGGGAGCAATAAAAACCTACACCCTTTTGGGGTGAGGATCATCAGACCCTATTGAGGGAGCTGAAAGTAAAACACAAGAGATTGGAACTGAAGTAGGAATAGTAGAGGAAGACAAAATAATAGAAGATGATACAAAAATAGGGGCCACTGGTTCTCCCTCCATCTTCTACAAGGTTGTGTGTTCAATGGCAATAGCCTTTTTCCTACACTTGCACTCATGCACAAGTCAGTTACATCATCTATGGGTACTGGAAGATGTGACCTAAGAAGAGCTTGAAGGATATTTCTCAACCATGAGAGCACCCTTCATAGCCATAATCGGTGGAAGGGTAGGCTCCTAGGTAAGAGCAGAAGGAGGAAGCATAGGGGAAAAAGCAACTACAAGAAGAGAAAAAAAAATTGATGCCTCAACAGTTGGCCTCTTCTCATTCTCTACCTTAGGGGTAGGTAGAGAAGTAGTAGGAGGCCATGGAGGATGATACATAGGAGCAACCCTATGAGTACCTTTCCCCTTTCCATAGAAAATGGGCCTAGGAACCGTGGGTAAGATAGGAAGCTCAAGGACCTATCGCTTTTCTTTTCTCCATGTGGGCACAATCACACTTCCCAAGCAAGGCATGGGAGCATAAGTGTAGAAGGTGCTACACGAAGGAAAGAAGCAGAAGCAAGAGTAGATAATATGGAAGGAGAAGGCCCTTAAGTGAAATCAAGCTTCCCCTTCCCCTTTTTTTGGGTGGAAGAAGTAGCTTGTTGTTGCGCAATCATGGAAGCCTTCACAAAGAATGTATAGGGGGTGCCGGATAACTAGCCTTTCTTATAATTAATATAAGCCTTATACAAAAAATATTCCTTGGAGGGAGAGGTCTGACTAGGCTAGGATAGAAGTGATCTAGTGTGAAACATCCATGCAACATTAGCAGTTTATAATCGGTGTCCTACACTACATGCACAAAACCTTCATGAGGGAATTTTAAACATTTATGAAAAATGGAGGTGACACCATTCACAAAGGTAAGCCAGGGGATGCCTAGCTTAAATTGAAACATATCATACTCCATAATGATAATGAAAGAAATATCAATAGTCGTGGGTCCAACCAAGACTAAAAGATAAATAAAGCCCAAAGGAGTGACAAAGAATCCATCGTGGGTATGGAGGGTGGTGTTGGTTGTTTTTTAAGAACCAAGATGATATTTAGAATTACCTATGGACCTTTCCATTTACAATACTTAGTAATCTAAATGGGTTGGCCAATGAACGAGTTAAAGTTGTAAAGCTTTCCTCCTACACTTCGGGCTCTATGAAACCTGAGAGGGTAATCCAACAATGTATATTCAAGAACTTGTGCAATTAATATTACATTGTAAATAATAGATAATTCTCATATAGCTACTCAACAACATAATGTATCAAAAAAGTTTGAAATTCTTTTAACAATATGCTACACTTGGAGTATGAGAATAATGAAACTCAGAATAACATACATACAACCAACAAGAATGAAGCCATACATCCATTGGAAAGCAATGGAGATGAACAAGACAATCCTTGATTATATTATTCATAACTCATAGAGTAAGTATGGAGGAGAGAAAATGGCCATGAAATTTTCTCCATTCTGTATTGTATTTTCTATCTTTGTTATCAAAATTACATACGTATTAATAGACTCAAAACTTAAGAAAAAACTCAAAATATACTCAGTATTCTTCTTACAATTCATTGTGTCAATTTCAATACAATGAACCCCCAGATTTTTGGCCTTGAATTCCTTCTTATCGAAATGAAGGAGAAAAACAAGCTTCAGGCCAAAAATCACACATGTCACTATTTTACTAGACCATTGTAAAATATATTCCATTTTCAGTTACATTTGAGTTCTCAGGTGGTGGGAAACATATACAAGGAAAAAATGATCCCCTTTTGTTGCTCGTGATCCAATCCCACCTTCAAAAGGCATCTTTGAGCAGTTTTCTCAAAAAATGCATCCACACATAAAGTGAAAATGAAAGAAAGCATGAAAGAATAAAAAAGAGAAGGACAAGAAGAATGTCCATGTCAATAGACTTGACATCAATTCAAATTGGGGATAAGGTAAAATATTATTCATTATTTTATCTCAAGCCTAATTTGCATTAATTATAGGCTATACATTACACTTCTCCCATCTATTACTCATCATGATTGCAGTCTTCAAAACCAAAATTGCAAATCACCATGCCACTATTTTAAATTAATTCTCCAACTCATCCAATTATTTGTCCCTTCATGCCAAGAATTCCTCTTCAGTAGGATAGTTGAAGTTCATGACATCATCATCCTTTTTTATATAAGGTGAATACTTGGTAACAACCTGATTGGACTCCCTATCAAATTTTGACAAGACAATCTCTGCATGAGCCAACATTTCCATATATCTTTTTAGTGTATCCATCTCATATCTTTGAAAAATTAAAACAACCTACTCTGAAATATCTTTATTACTTTCATCTCTCCACTCCTACATGGTTTTTATGCTACCATCATTCCTTAGAATGGATGGGAGGAGACCATGATGTGATGCATGAAATGAATTCACCAATTCACTTATTCTGACTTCCAAAGGCTCTATGTTTCCCATGTATCCATTAATTTCATTTACAAGGGTAATAGTGAGCTTAAGCCTTTCAGGGGGGTTAGCATCCTACCTAGCTCCAATAGACATCAACCTTAATTCTTGCATCCTAGGGATCCATGTTTTCATAAGTGGAATAGCTCTCTCCCTGTCATTATCAAAAATATCTATAGCAACCTTCATGGAGGAATAGTTATCATGAATTCTATTCAATCTATTATTTACCGCTCTACTTAGATGCTCCAAGAATATAGTGACAATATTCATATTGCTCATAAAGGTTTCATTATCATGATTGTCACATTTCTCTTTATACTCTTCTAGCTTCTTGAGAAAATCCTCCCTGCTGATATCTTCTTTAGCCTATGGTACTTCTGATGTGCTAAGTTCCATCATTTACATGGGAATAATTACCATATTATATAGAACAATTTCCCATGAGGAACTTGCAGGTGGGTTGTAATCAGTGGGTGCAACTTCATGTGAAATAGTAGGAGAATCAACATCGATCTGTTCTTGCTTTCCCAGTTGCAAGTTTTGCAACTTATCCTCTAAAAATGTTATTCTTGTCTGTAATTACATCTTTTGTTGTTCAAGAATTTCATAATCAACTATCAAATTATTGTATTGTGTCCTAAACTTTTCATTTTCTATAGTCATCAATTCCACTATGGCTCTTGTGAACTGGGAAACATGCATTAACATATTTTCTACCTCTAGAGCTGATGTTTTTGACACCTGTTTTATTATCAAGCCTCCATTGTAGTTTGGTGCAAGTTCTATAATATCAGGTTTCCTTGTCCTTGGGTCTAAGGAACAAATTGCTAATGCATCCCACTACTCACTAAAAGAAGATCATTGTAATGCTATTGCAGCCTCCTCTTCTAAATTGTAAAGAGGCATGTCACATCTCTTTATTGTATCAAAGGCTATTGGTGAGGCCAAGTCCCATTTTGGTAACAATAAAATACCACCATTTCTTACTAATTCTCGTCTTTCATTTGCAGTCATTTTCTAGAACTTGGCTCTCATGTCATTCAAGACTTTTGCTTGAATGGTGGCATCAGGAAAATTTGGATGAACACTTCTTTCTTTAGCTAGATTGCTAACATACTCATCCCTCTTGGCCTTGTAAGAAAATTCCATGAAAGTTTGAGACCTCAAAAATGCATCATCATCCATAAACTTTGTGCATGCTTCTACCCAGACATCATATTTTCCATTAACCCCACTGAGGTCAGCCTTACTCAACCTCATACTCAATTTTTGTGTCACCATCATTGTTGGTGCAGAGGGAATTCCTTCTTGCATTTCCTACTCTAATACCCAAATTTCATCATCAGAATCTTAATTAGCATAATCCACCAAACCAATTGTTTCAACCTTTTGCTTCTTCAATGGTAGCTCTCTTGGTGTGAGGCATGTTGTGATGGGGAACCAACATCCACAATTTCAAGCCCCCTTAGAGGAGATGGTGTTGGTATCTGTGGCTCAAGAGAAAGAAGTCTTTGTTCCTCTTGTTGGGAAGGAGTGGTAATTGCATCATTTTTCTTTACCTTGTTCTTCCTCCAGATGAAGAACTTTATTTTTGGTTCCTCAGTAGGCTAAGATGTAGGTTTCTCCTCGATCACATGGATTTCTCCCCCACCATGTTCTTCTTCTATGGGGGATTTTCCCTTATCTAGGATCATCTTCTCACTTTCAATATGGCCCACCACTATCTCAAAGTTTGGAACACATACTTCATTTTTTTGCATTATATTTTCAATTTTTGGAAGAGTAGTGAAGTTAGGATTTGTCTCCCTTATCTTTCTTTTAGTTTTATTGAAAGCAATCCATCTTTCTTTTCTCCTATCTTGCTCTGAAAGATCAAATACATTCCTTATCACATCCTTAGGGTACTAGAAAATAAGCACAAACTTATAACTCTTATTCCTTTCCTTTAACCAAGCCAGGAAGCCTTCAGGATCATACCTTCCCCTTTCCATTTCTCTTTGCATGTGAAAGACTTTGAGTACATCATGTATCTTATTCCAACCTCCCTTTGTCATTAAAAAATAAAAAAAGCATGTATATGAAGGAAAAAATGTTCCTTTTCCTTGATTCAACAAATGTTCATTTTGCACGCTTCCCAATTGCCATATTACTTCAAGGAAACCAATTCTCTCTGGTACAAATTTTGTTAGCAGGTGAGGTGCAATAGTGGAACCATATAATATTATAATAGTGCATGCAGAATAAGGAATAACATCTCCCTAATTGTGATCAACTCTCAATTCAGGCTTTCTTTCCTTGTGTCTCAAGAAGTCATGTAGGGATTTGGGAATTCTAGGTACACTCATAACCAAGGCTCTTTTCAATTCTGAAGCAAACAAATTATCAAATGTCACATAATCATATGTCATGTCATCCTTATCTAGGACAATAGTCCAAAACTAAACAAGCATCTCCAAAGTACCATCCATTTTATCCAAAGTTATATTTTGTCCAAAGTAATGTGTACCTCTGAATAGAAACATGTGCATTAACAATGAGTACCAGCTAAACCTAACTCCATTTGCACCCTTCTTTAATTTTATCAAACCCTCATGAATTCTTTCTACAAGAAACCCCACATAGTCATATACTATGCAATATTGGGGGTGTTGGATGTGGGCTTCCATATACATCCATGCCATGGGAATTCTAGTGACAATATCATAACCAATTATTTTGAAAAATAGAGTAAAAGGTTCTTTGGAAATAAGGAACAAAGTAACTAATTGGAAAAGGCTCTTTATCAAATTGTCCTATTGTGATTTTTCGGCCCCCAATTTCTGCTAAATACCTTGGCAATATATGGACTCTGAATGTAATATTAGTTCTATCATAATCTTCCTTAAGGATCTTTTCATCAATTTTAGCCATATCATCACTCCACTTGGTGAGTTCAAAGACACGAGCAATTTCAACCTTGGTGATTTTAACCATTTCCTTTCCATCATATGTCCTTACAGTCCTTGTGACTGGATCATAGTTGATGGTTATTGCTTTCAGAAAATTAACATCCATATAAACATTGGGTACAGTCAACTTCCCTAGGTCAAGATTCCAGGGATTACCAACTGGAATACCCATGTTTCTATTTCTAAACTGCCCACAAAACAATTCCCACCCAGTGCAAGGTAGTTTGGCATCCCTAGTAGAACTTTTTTTTTCAATTAAGCCCTCAACTACTTGCGGAACACAGAGAAGTAATTGAACCTTAGATTTTTCACTAGTTGAGGGTGGCAGTTGGTCAACAAGGTCTTTACTCAAAAGTCTTTTAGGAACAGAGGCCTCCCCTATCGATGAACATGCTTTTGTTTTTGGGAGCCATAACTTAAGATTTTTTATAAGGCAAGGTTTATGGTTTCTTGGAATAAATTCTAACCCAAATAAGGGTTTGACATAAATTACAATAGCACAGGATCAACTAATTCCCCTTTTCTAGGAACGTCAAACCTTAAAATACAAAACCAAGAAAGCCCTAATTGATAGAAAGATTTGGAGACCATAGTTTATCAACAATTTGAGATGAAAAGGAAATAGTCCACTTACTGGTTTTCCACAGGTTACAAACCCTAGCTTTGATGTCAGACAGGCCTAGAAACCATATCATGAGCTCTCCAAATGTGCATAATATCTTTCACAATGCTCAATTATACTCTTAAAAATAATTTTAATAGCTATGTAACTTCCTTCTTTGCTAGCTCGACATCCTTTCCACTATTAAGGCTCACTCAGGTGAACCAGAATGACTCACTTGCCTTTGAACTAAACTTTGAATGCCAACTGTTGATCGCACAGATATGTTTATTAACAAACGATTTAGATTTAGTTAGCCTAATTTGAAAATCTGACTATATGTAGCCATAGCAATCATCAAATAACAATAAGCCATGTGGAATCACTTGTTGGTGATCCGTAGGCTCCATTTCTTTATCGTTGCAGCCATAATCCACATGTCATCTTCCCCTCACCCTCGTGATTCTTACTCATGTGCAACTTCTATCAACTGGGGAATGGGGAAGGGCTGAGATTGAATCTCATACCTTCAATATATTCATGCCTTAGTCTAAGACCAATTACCCATGGCCTCATTCCTTTGGCACAAAAAATAGCCCAGATTAAAAGATCTCAAATATTACTAAAGCACTTGCCATATACCTCCTTTTAGTAGTGTACACCTTATTATCTATGCCCCATGCTAAAATATTTGATTAATATTTTCCTTTATTCTAATGTCTTCCACACCCTCCAAGTTATTCCATGTGGCACTCACCCGCTTCCTTGATTGATTTATTTAATACAAAATCAAATTGAATGGGGTGGCAGGGAGCGACTAAGATGAAGCCACATCACCCAATGTCCACTATCGAGGTCATTTCAATACTGCTCACAAATCATTCAAAGGAACCTGGGCCTATCGGTTTAGAAGACATGTGGCTTGTGCCCGCTAGCTCGTGATAATTAAATAATGGTAAATGGAATAGAGCGGGCACATGAAGAGTGGTCGAGATTTTCTTGTGATGATCAAATGGTCAACATAGAACCTAAAATCTGCACATTCCAAAAAATGTTAGTTTTAAGAAGGGGAGCGGCTAGGTCGATGGGACCAAGATCCATGGGATTAAAGACTTTAAGACTTAAGTCATTTTTTATGGGAAATATTTTACCTAACTCAATAAATATTAAAGTGATGGTAAAATACTTGATGAACGAAAAACCTAGACCACGAGGCTAGTGACGATATGTTCTAGATGACTTAATTCATGACTTAAATGACTTGCAATTGGGTGTAGCAAGTCAATAAAGGAAAATAATACCTAGGGTAAAAAAATATGAAATTTGAAATGATGGATTTTGAACCAAAACCCTAAACCCAACCCTAAGGAAAAAATGAAAAGGATATTGACAAGGCAAGGGACCAGTGCAAAAAATTTCAAAATTTGAGGCTCTATCAGGTGGTCTCCAACTCTTCGTACCACTCCATATGTCACCTATTTATGAACAAATTCTCCCTTATCATCACATTGAACCAGCTTGTCAAATCAATTAAGATTCCAATTACAACATTTCCATTGACCTAGAGGGGGATGTATAAAGGGGAGAGCTCTTTATTGAGAGGTTCATCATGTAAGGTAAATATTATGTTAGGTCTAGCACTCACATTTTCAGGAGGAGGGATATGCGTGAATGACACCATGTTCACATACCTATATGTAGTTAAACTTGTATAAGTTTGTACTAATAAATAGTGACCTACCTAGATTATGTTTCTAAATATCCAAGAGTCCTTTTTCCTACATATCTAGAGGTCATAGACTCGGTTACAAAGTTGCACGCTTTGCAATGCACAAATCTACAACACTCCTAGGACATGAAAGAAATATTCTCTAATACCAAGAAATGAAAACAAGGAGTTCACATTGGGTTCACCAAAAATGTATAGAAGAGGGATTCATCACCCCCACGGCTTCAAGTCACAAGAGAGCCCAAGGGAACAAAATGCCCTAAACTACCTCAGGCTATTTGATAGGTGTTTTAAAAACTAGGTGAGTTATCCTCAAAGGTTTCATATACTAACCAGATAGTTCACTATCTAAGGATGGAAACATAGGTACAACAACTCTAGTGCAACACATTGGCATCTGAGGGATGTGTTGGCATCATGTACAGATAGAGGTCTAGCAAATAGATAGAAAGCACAAAAATCCTACTAATGACCTAACTAGAACAATTTAACAATTTGATAGGGAAAATACAAGAAACAAAAAGTACAAAAAGAAGAATACTAGAAACTAATATAATATGGAAATGATAAAGAAAGGTAAGGAAAAGGTACCACTCCACCCATGCTTCAATTCTTCACTTCAACTCCAAAAGGATGTGTTAAACATCTAAAATACTGAGAGGGGGGTGAATCAGTATTCCATAAAACCACAATAAAATCCATCTTATCATTATCACAATTTTGACTAAATCAACAAGAAGGAACATAAAATCAAATCAATACAACCATACACATGAGCACTAGGATTTTTACATGGAAAACCCAAAAAGGGAAAAACCGCGGTGAGGGTTAACTCACAATATATTATATTTGGATAAAAAATATTACAGGGCTCACAACCAAGAATTATTGTCCTAAAAAGGCTCACTACCTAAGTACAAAAGATGGCTAACCACCAAGATACAAATATAGTGTCTCACTACCAAAATACTGATCTGATATAATACACCTTCAATGTGCAGGGTTCAATTCCAATGAAGCTCAAAAAATGAAGTACTACCTCACACAACAATCACTCAATTGATCCACAACTAATAAAGTGTTTAGGCTCAAATCTTCACATACCCCTTAATCCTTTTCACACCTCTTCTTTCACATACACTTCCAATCATACCCCACACAACCATCATTCTCTTCAAAACATCATGTATATATATAAGTATATCTTATTCATTAATTAGGTTAGCCTAATTAGATGAAAACAAAATAATCAAAACTTTCTTTGTCAGCACCATATATAATTTAAACACTTTATCCATGTAGTGAATTATACCAAGTCGACTAATGTTGAAAATTGAGGTGTTTTCTTAGCTTAATACTCTGTAAAACTTTAAGATTGTTGATCTAAATAAGCTTTTCCTTTTATTACAAATTCTTTGTGGGTGATTATCTTGATTAATCCATTTTATTGTTATAGAATGTAGACAAAAGTTGATAGAAGAAGTAGATGGGATATTAGAAAGATTACACAAGCATATACCATGAAGAAAACCCTTTTGGGTAAAAAACTCCACCAAGAATTAATCTATTATTCAATCTTTGAAGTAGATTACAATAGCTCCAATTCTTGCTTGAGAATGCCTCTTTTGCCTTCACCAAAACTTCTTCACAACCTACAAATAAAACACACACCTCTCTCTTCAACTTGCTTGAGATAAATAGCCTTTAATCAACATTGTAAACTCCAAATGAGTTACAATAACAATGCTCAAGCCCTAACCCTAAAAGGTATGCCTATCTCTTGCAAGTAGAGTTGTTTCATGAAGAACAATGTCAAATCATCTCCTTCATCCATTTGGGCATCCCAAACTAAAGTCATAACTCAACCTTTATTCTATAAATATCTTAAGGCTTCATCCTCAAATTTGGCACCCAAAAGAGGGTCCCACTTAACTAAGCCTTCAGAAATATCTCAACATGCAAAGGAGCTAATTCCAAAAAGCCAACTTGGGCGCCCAAAGTGGGTCCAAGATATTTCTTGTTAACTAAAACATTTCTCAACACCATTCATGCAAGAATGGTCATCCCCTATTAACCAAAGGTAGTACCTATTATCTGTCATGCAACTCAAGTTATTATCCATGCATTCCAAGTTAAATGAAGTCAACTAGCATTCAACTAAAACTAACTGAAGATAACTGAACCATAAATGAACTGAACTGAACTTCAACTGAACTGAACTGAACTGAACTGAACTGAATTGAACTAAACCTCATACACATTACCCCCTATTTTATAGGACCTCAACATGCATAAATCAAAATCCCTATTTTGTAGGAACCTAGGATGCATTTCTGAAGTGTACTCAATTTACCAACTAGTTAACTAAACTCAAGGTGAGTTGTCACCTACCATATGTGAGCCCATGTGCTCCTATTTTATAGGATCTAATTCCAAGGCATCCACACATTATTTTAACATTTATAATTAATTACAAATGTTGATTAACATGATTATTTCATCAAATATTAATCTCTTCCCAATCCTAGTGTTGTTGAACACATTCTAAGGACTTAGGATATATGGTGAAATAAATAATGTTTAGGATTACAATTAAATGGCATCCTATTTCCAACAAATAACATCCCTAAAACATAACTAGTCTCCATAATGTATTGCATATGCTAAGTCAGCCAAGATTAGAACACAATTATCCAAACCAACAAATAAACCTCAAAGCAAACACCTTCTAGATATGAGAACACATTAATTTCCCATCATACTACCAACATAGAGACTACCAAAAAAACTGCAGCATAATAATTTTCACCTTAAGAAAATGCAGAGTCTCTCACATAGTATGCCAAGCAAGGAACAACAGTAAAATACAAAGTTGAAATCTGTCAAAGAAAAATTTATACTCACAACCAAAAATGTCTCAAAATCCAAGATATAGCTATCTAAATGAGTCATGTTAACATGGTTAAGAGATTAGAGTCATATCAGATCTTGCCATGAATTCCAAACTCAAATACTAACACACTGATCCATCACAAAAGAGTATTACCGATAGAGAACAAATTTCGTTAAACCAAATAAACTTCCCATATAGTTATCACCATGTTGAAATCAATGAAAACATAAGAACAACCAACACAAACCATGCATACTTCATTCTCATGTTGCAAGGCTCCATAATCCCAACAATCTCCCCCTTTGGCATTGATGGCAACATGTGGGAAATTTTTTTTTTCGAATATACTACAATTGAATATTTTGAATGCTCCCCATATCAAAATTGTTCTTCATAAAAACAAATTCTCTGTTAATCTCTATCTCTCCAACTTTTTATCTCTCCCCCTTTGAAATCAATGAAAAAGGTGTTGGAAAATGGCTTGTAAGTGTTGTCATTGATGGAAACCTATGCAACCTAAATGGAATCCTAAGTATTACATCCAGTCTGCAGTATAGTTTTGGTTTCTATCGGAAGAACAGAGTAAAGAACAGGGCATCCAATTACAGGCATAAAAGTTGATCTGAACACCTTACCGAACAAATATTTTAGGCTGAGGAATTTTGAGGAAGGTCTATTGATGTTTTTAATACCTTGGTGAAGGATTGTTTTAATGTGCACTCACTGGTTTGTGATCTAGAAGATTCGGTGCACTAATTTGTTGGTTATCTATGCTAGAAGGCTGACTCGATGAGTATAGTAATTGCGGATGTATAAGATTTAATTAATTAAATGTCTTCATGCTAGATTAAGTTTTTTTGGGTCCTCTCTTTGTCCTAACTGAATTTTGAGGATGTGCATAAAGATTTAGTGGTGGATCTAGCCGACAAGATGAAAGTAACTTAATACTTTATGAAGTCGACTGATGAATGAACAAATCCTTGTTAGCGGATATATATATGAGATAGATTCTATCATCTTTGTGTGTATCAGATGTGGAGGAGTGTGTAAAGATAGTGAATATATGAAACATGAATATGGTATGAAATTTTGTAGATTAGTAGTGCAAATTTGTCTATAAGTGATGCGAAGAGCACAACAGAGCAAAGCAAAGTGCAGTATCAGAAAGAAAATCCAAAATCAAATCTATGAGCTTCACTAGAATTGTAACTTGGCATAAATAGATGCTATCATCTTAGTTCACCCTTCATATGGTTTTAATCTAAATTTTGTAAGGCAGTGAGCCTTCCCTTTTGAGTAGTGAGCTCTAGGCAGTGTACCTGAATGCAAGTGTATTCTCTTTTGTAAACAATTATATTTGAGTACTCAAATTGTGGATTAACCTCCACCATGGTTTTTCCCCTAACAAGGTTTCCAAGAAAGAATTATATGTGTCATGGTGTTATGAATGTTTTCTTTGAATTATTTAATCTCTCTTTTAATGTAGTCACATAATGGTTTAAGTTTCAGAGTAACAAAAGTTAAGATTTGTTGAACACTGATTCACCCCCCCTCTAAGTGTTCCCTTGAGTCCAACAATTGGTATCAGAGCATAGTTCCTCTAAAGAAGTTTAGCAGCTTGAGGTGGATCTTGGAATGTGATGGACTTTGGTAATCTTCAGCAGCAGCTTTTGGTGGCACTTGATAACCTTGATCAGTCTAAAGAAGAAGTACAAAAATTAAAAGAAAATCTTAGAGATGCTAAGAAATTCATTCAGTCATTAAAAGATCAGATTGTTAAATCCAGGGAGAAAAGAAAAGATCTTTGTGACAGATACAGTAGAAGGAGAATGAAAATATGGATAATGCTCACTTGAATCAAACCTTGAAGGAAATAACTGAATAATGTGAAAAGCTTGCTAGAGACAATACAAACCTAAAAAATGAGATAGAATCTATGATGATGAAGATGACTAAAGATATTGAAGAAAGGAAGAAATATGAAGAAAATCTTGCTCAGACCTTGAAAGAGAAATATGATGATTGTAGTAGAATAAAAGGGGAATTCACTCAGTTGGAAAGTGAATTACAAAGAACCAAAAACAATGAAGAAGAACTTGGTAAGAAGATTGCTACCCTTAGGAATGATCTTGTCATTGCAAATGAATACAAATAAAATTTTAAGATCAGTGCAGTGAAGCTTGATGAGCTAACTCAAGGACAAAAGAGTGGAAATGATAAGAGAGGTCTTGGATACGAAAAGGGAGAAATTTCCAGATTAGGACAAAATAATTTTAGACAAAACAAAAATGGAAGGTATCCGATAAGACAACCTAATGCACAAAAGTTTAATGGGTATTTTTTTGCTTGTAATAAGTTTGATCATATGGTTGCTTAGTGTAGAAGTAATATGAAGTTAAGATTTTCATCATTCTCTAGTCAGTGTTTCAATTGCAAAAAATTTGGTCATAAATCAATTGAATGCAGAAATGTGTCAAGCTACTCTATTGATAGAATAAATATTGAATGTTATACATGTGGAAAATTTGGGCATGTTTCTAATCAATGCAGATTTAGAAAAATCCATTGGAATGATTGGTCAGGACAAGAAAGAATTATGTGCTACAACTGCAATAAGTATGGTCACATTGCAAGATTCTATAGAAACAAAAATATAGACAAAAGAGGTCTGGTATACAAAGGCAGAAATATAGAGAAAAATGATAAAGGAAAAGAAAAAGTGACTACGGATGAAATCAGAGATCAGATGAAAAATACATGGGTAAGGAAGAATGATTCTGATGTTGGAAATGGTTCCATACCGGAACCTGGTTCCAGTAATTCTTTTGGTAATTGATTTCAGGCCACTGACCTAGGGGGAGTCTTTCAAGAAAATCTCTCCTCCCTTATCTATGGATGGTACTGGAATGAAGAAGATAGTCGAGAAGGTGTACAAAAGTATTGGATATCTTTCACAAAAAGAATTCAGAAAACTCATAGGTCCACAAAAGATTTTTCTATCACTGTTTGGGAAAACAGAGTCTTCAAAAACTTAGGGAAAATGCATTTATTGCATGTGAGCGAGCTATAAAAGTCAAGTTGGAATTGGAAGCGTCATTTGTCACTTTGCATCAAAGAAGAGAACAAGGAGAGTGCTCGATAGATGGATTACGAAGCAGTAAGATCGATTCATCAACGAAACTCAAAATCTATTAGGTATTTCAAATTATTCTCGAATTCTTCATACAATTTGGTGTACGATTGCAAACCCTAAATACAAAAAGAAAATGGAACAAATAAAAGGTTCTATCACTCTAGATGAATATAACAATGCAAATATTAGGTCTATGAGGAATTTGTTACTGCCTAATGAATTGAAGCAATTGAGCGAAGCTAAACATGGGAATTTGGATATTTGGAATGAGTTTTCGTGCTTTGAGAATGTAAAATTCATATTGATCATATTACATGATGATGTTCTAGCTTTGGACAAACCTTACATCATTTCAAAGGAGGTAATTGAGAATTTAACTGGACTTTTCAAAGTCGGAGATATACCAAGGAAGAAATCTATCCAAAACAAAGAGGTTAAAACCCTAACCAGAATAATCGAAGATCAGAGGGCCTTGATAATTGCAACAATCAAGAATCATGTTACAAAGTACATTGCTCATAGAATAACATATAAAATATTCTACACAAATTGAGAAGGAGCCACATCGACTGGCACAGTCTACATTTCTCACAAGATGATAATTGAAGGTCAGGACTTTGACCTATGTGAGTTGTTAAAGGCCAGCTCATGGAGAATGTACAACTAACAAAGGAAACAGGTTATCCTTTCAAGTTTGGTAATTTGATTACATGTTTAGTAATGTATTTCTTTAATTTCTTGCTGAAACTTGACAATATGGTATGGAAGGCAAATGAACCAGTATGCAAACAAATATACTCTTATTCTAAGAGCTTGGTTAATTGGGATTTAGAATTTGAAAATTTCTTTAAGAATGTGCTCGAAAAGTGTGGTTCAGTCAATATTTCCCTTCCGGTAAGATCAATAAAGTTGGTTCCTCTTTCGATGGAATTGATAAAGGATAGAAAAGAGGAAAGGAAATTGTTGAATACAACCCTTCAGAAAGCAAAGTTCCCAAAATTGAGGGAAAAGGTAAAGAAAAAGAAATTGTGGATATTTCGGATGAAGAATTTGATGAAGAAACTGAGGATCCACTAAAAAATGAATTTGAACTAGAAAAAGGTAGTGAGGAAGAAGAAAATCTGACAAAAGAAAAGCTACAACAACTTATTCAAGGAGAAGGAAGAATGCAGAAAATAGCTAGGTTATGGTCTGTCAGACCATCATATGATCAAGACATGATTCTAAGGGTGTTAAATTCTCATGTTGATAAATGCAAGATTAGATTGGAAATCATGTATAACATTCTTCTCGATGAAATGATTGATGTAGAAAAGAAACATTGAATTTTGAAGCTCAAGAATAGGAAGTTGGTAAAGTTATCTCTCACTTGAAGGAGCAATTTAGACTATCCCTTTCCAAGCTGAAGAATAAAATGAATGAGTTAAGGCAATGCATAAACTCGGCCACTGGCATCTACAAATATTGCATCTATTGGCCCCATGCTATTAGAAATTACAAAGAGAAGTTGGATCAAATTGAAATAGAATTGAATGGAATTGGAAAAAGCTTTGACATGTTACAGGATCAGGATGGCACCATCAGGAAAAGAATCCAGGAGCTATAGTTAGCACACACAAAAATTGAATTCTCCAAGAACACTCTTGTGGATAATTTTTGGAAGGTAAAGGATCTATCCAAATTTAGGTTGGAGAAAATGGTGAGAAACTAGAAGAAGCAATTACAATTCCTGAATCTCTAACTGAAATTGTTAACAAGACTTCCAAGAACAATAGTTTGATCATTATCATTGGAATCACAATAGATGCTTGGAAGAAATTCCTTCCAAAAATGAAAAAACATAAGATAATCTTCCAAATGTATCAGTTAATTATTTTCAAGTTTTTGAAGTTTTGATCAAAGGATGAGAACTGTCGGCATATATGTGTTGAAGTTTTGAAGCTTTGAGGATTTTGAACACATGTTTTGTCACTATCTTGTCAATATCACTTTTGTCTTTTTGGCATATGGCACCCATGCTTTTTCATTGTTGTCAAAGGGGGAGATAATGCAATGAAAAATGCCTCACAGGGGGAGAGAATGCCTTGTAGTGGGAGAGAATTCTTTATAAATCTCAAGGGGAGAAAGTGCAGTAAATATTTTGGCAGTATACCTATAATGATTTCGACACTTAGTCATTTTTCACTAAGTGTTGCCATCAATGCCAAAGGGGGAGATTGTTGGAATATGGCTTGTAAGTGTTGTCATTGATGGAAACCTATGTAACCTAAATGGAACTCTAAGTCTTACATCCGGTCTGCAGTATATTTTTGGTTTCTACCAGTAGAACAGAGTAAAGAACAAGGCATTCAGTTATAGGCATAAAATTTGGTCTGAACACCTTACTGGATAGATATTTTGGGTTGAGGACTTTTTAGGAAGGTCTTTTGATGTTTGTAATACCTTGGTGAAGAATTTTTTTAATGTGCACTCACTAGTTCGTGATCTAGAAGATCCGGTGCACTAATTTGTTGGTTATCTATGCTAGAAGGCTGACTCAGCAAGTATAGTAACTGTGGATGTATAAGATGTAATTAATTAAATGTCTTCATGCTCGATTAAGTTTTTTTTGGGTCCTCTCTTTGTGTTAACTGACTTTGGAGGATGCGCATAAAGATTTAGTGGTGGATCTAGCTGACAAGATGAAAGTAACTTAATACTTTATGAAGCCAGCTGATGAATGAATAAATCCTTGTTAGTGGGTATATATATGAGATTGGTTCTATCATATTTGTGTGTATCATATGTAGAGGAGTGTGTAAAGGTAGCGAATATATGAAACGTGAATATTGTGCAAAATTTTGCAGAGTAGTAGTGTGAATTTGTCTATAAGTGATGCAAAGAGCAGAGCGAAGTGCAATATCAGAAAGCAGATCCAGAATCGAATCTATGAGCTTCACCGGAACTATAACTTGGCATAAATAGATGCTATAATCTCATCTCACCCTTCAGATGGTTTTAATCTGAATTTTGTAAGGCAATGAGCCTTCCCTTTTGAGCAGTGAGCTCTAGGCAGTGTGCCTGCATGCAAGTGCATTCTCTTTTGTAAACAATTATATTTGAGTACTCAAATTTTGGATTAACCTCCACCATGGTTTTTCCCCTAACAGGGTTTCCACACAAAATATGTGTGTCATGGTGTAATCATAGAATGGTTTAAGTTTTAGAGTAATAAAATTTAAGATTTGTTGAACATTGATTCACCCCCCCGCCCCCCCTCTCAGTGTTCCCTTGAGTCCAAAAAAAGGATGGGGTTCAAGATATATGTATATATGCATCAAAATGTAACCAAAAGGATATGAACACATAATTGAATTAACCTGAAGAATAACCTCTAAGACTCTCTAGGATGACCTTCCATAATGATTCGCCTTCTTCCCATGAACCTTTTGCACTTATAAGAGTCTTGTGTAATAGCTCAAGCTTACTTAAGGACTCTACAACATCTGCTAAAGTATTGGGACTTAAGATTAATCTTTGATAATTCACCAATATAGCCAAGAGCACTAGAAACAAAAGTGTGCTTAAGTTCAATCATGTCTCTGAGTGCCACAAAATTTTTGATAACATATGTCCTTTGATCCTGTAGAGAAAATAATTTGTCTTGAAGTTGCACAATGTAGGACCACCTCTGATTATCTCTATCTTTTGCTAACCTATATGTATCTATCTAAATGCTCATCCGGGATTCACTCATCCTTAGCTCATTTCTTATGTTCGATGTACTTCTAGACCAATCTAGTAAAAAAAAAAGTAGTTCATGTGCCTCCTCTTCACAAACTTGTATAGTCTCCAATTCCTTCATCACTCAGTTGTGTGCATTCATACATTTTTCTTTGATATCTTCCATATTTCCTTCATCAAACCTAATTCCAGTATGCAATTCAAGTTTAAAGATGTGGACCTTGAAAGAATCAATCATGCCTTGGAGATTCTCCACAACAGAAATAGATGAATCAAAATTAGCAATGAGAATAACCTTCTACATTTCTTCCAAATCTCTTTGAATGTTTATTCTTTCATGCTCATGTTGATCTCTCCCAAACTCACTTCCTTCTGCAACTTCTTGCTTAACAACACTCTTCCTTTTCTTCCCTATTTCATTTATGCTACTAAAGGTACCTTCTACTTTGAGATTCTTAGGGATTTACAAAAGAATTTTAGCATAAATATCAACTTCAACCTCTGACACTTCATAATCTAACTCAGATAACCATACCAACCTTGATTCAATTGCTTCCATGTGATAGAAATCTATAGACACAAGAAAATCAATGCTTTTGGAGTACCTTTCAACAACACTTACTAGAACCCCAAACCTTATACTCATCCTCATCTGAAATTTTCCAAAGAATGCAACAAGGGTAGTCACTTGTGCATCCTAGATACCAAGATTTATCATGAAGTTCCTGATTTGATGGGAAATACGATCTATATTTGACCATTCTATCCTTCCTATTACCAGTAATTCTTTCAAAAAGTAAAAGAGTAAACAAACAACCAAATTACCATATCAGAATATATTCTTCTTGATCTTCTTGATTAAATTTGAATTCTTCAAAAGATGTATACAAAGTAATTCACACAATTCATAATCCATACCTCTTTTAACCATATCAACAACAATATGTACAACAACAGTAGAAACTATAAAGTCATTACTAGGAATACAAACTTTGTGACTAATGACCATAGTAGCATACCTTATTACCAGATCCACAATTGATCTCAAATCAATCTCTTTCCCTTCAAGATTCATGTTGGTAACCTCAATTATCTCTTGCTAATCCACAGCCTTTAGTTTGGGAATTGGTCAGGAGGAACACAAACCAGTTACATCTTTGATAGCTTCTCTGGTAATCAAATGTGCATCATTGATCCAAAAAGATTCATTATGAATTTTGCTCCACTATTCAAATATACTTCTCAAATTCAAACAAAGGGACTTTCCTCCAAACATCCAACTTTTTCTCAACTAACACTCTGTAGGCATCATGGTTCTCTTCCAATTCACTCTCCCATAGCATGCTCAACTGAACTGACGACATTTCTTCTACCTTACAATAAACAAATACATATATATCCTCAATGAGAAACACTCTCATAGGGATGCAAGAGAATGCACCAACAGACTCTTTTGACACATTCTTCAAATATCTCTTCAAATTAACTTGCACTCTATCTACACTATTCACAACCTTTAAATTATCCATAGCAATAAAAATGAAAGATTGTGCAAACAAGAATACCTCTATAAATTCTAACAAGAAATATATAGATATTCTACTTCCCAAGCTCACTTCGAATCCACTTGATCTCTTCTTCAAATCCTGAAACTCTGAATTTCTCTCTAAGCTTCCTTTGCACGCTTCTCTGAAAATACACAAGCCTTTTGAATTATCTAAATTTATTCCTTTCATTCTAAGTTATTTTGCAATAAATACTTCAACTTATAGGTAGATTACCTCAAAAAATGTGTACGCCTCCATTCTTTCAAATTCTGCAGACTTCATCCTTCACACATACGACTGGGAAAATTCCTTAATTTAATTACCATATTAAATAAAATTCTATCATGATGTGACACAAGTATCGATGAGGGGTTTTATTAGATTTTCTGACTATTAGTCCCCCTTAGCCACTACTTTACTAAAACAAAGATGGGAGTATCTGCATCAGAGGTCAGCACAGATAAGACTGATGATTCCAAATCTTGTTTGAATTCTCCTTCCTTTCTCCAAATATTTTTCATTTCCTTTCTTGCTTCTTCCAGATCAATGATTTGATCATTCTTCTTTGCCAGATAATTATTTTTTCTTCTTCTGTAGTTATTTCTAGGGTGTTCTAGATTTCTATACTTACATCAAATAACATTCTTCTTTCTATTTTTATTTTATTCAACTTATCTTCACACAAACTAACTTTATATCCAATCTTCTTGCACTTATGACATTTGCTAGAGAAAGATAAAATATCATTCATTTTACTTTTGCAGTCATTTTCCTTATAACCAAATTTCTTGTAGGAATAACACCATTAAAAGATAAATACCTTTTAGCATCAAGTTGTTTGACAACATTTCTTCTGGAGTTTCTTCTTAGATCCTTGATTTTTCCATCTTTTCACTGAGTCTTATTACTAGTAGATTGCTTCGATTTATAACTTTGACCCTCCTCAAACCATAAACCACTCTCATCCATTGCTGGTCTCTAAGAAGTAATCAACTCATCAAGAATTGTTGAGCTTATCTTAAATTTATCTTCAAAACTTCTTTCCTTTTCTAGATCAGATCTCAAGATTTCTATTTCTTCCTCAAGCTTTATGCATTCATCCATCTTCCTTTGAGTTTCAATTTCTTGGCATTCTTCAATTATTTTCTTCTCATCCATTTTTGTGGCAGGCCAGAGATAATTTCATCTACCTTAACCAATAGATCATATGCTTCAACACTTTTACTTTATATCTTTTCAATATGCTCATTTTTTCATCAACTTGTCCTTCAAATCTTCTATTTCTTCTGAATATCAAGCAGAGACCACTTCCTAAGGAAAATATATATATTCAAATTTTGAGACCTTCCTCAAGTTGTTAGGCTTCTTCTAAGGAACCGATATTTGATACCAATTGTTGAACATCTGGAATACAAAGAGTGGGGGTGAATCAGTATTCCATAAAACCACAATAAAATCCATCTTATCATTATCACAATTCTGACTGAATCAACAAAAAGGAACATAAAAACAAATGAATGCAACCATACAAATGAACACCTAGATTTTTACATGGAAAACCCAAAAAGGGAAAAACCACAATGAGGGTTAACTCACAATATGTTATATCCAGGTACAAAATATTACAGGGCTCACTGCTAGGACTCACTATACTTAAAAAGGCTCACTTCCTGAGAACAAAAGATGGCTAACTGCCAAGATACAAATATAGTGGCTCACTACCAGAAGATTGAAATGATATGATACACCTTCAATGTCTAGGGTTCAGTTCCAATGAAGCTCAGAATATGAAGTACTACCTCACACAACAGTCACTCAACTAATCCACAACTAATAAAGAATTTAGGTTCAGATCTTCACATACCCCTTAATCCTTTTTGCACCTCTTCTTCCGCATACACTTCCACTCATACTCCACACACCCGCCATTCTTTTTAAAACATCATGTATATATACAAGTATATCTTATTCATCAATTAAAGGTCAACCTAATTAGATGAAAACAAAATAATCAAAACTTTATTTGTTAGCACCATATATAATTTAAACATTTTATCCATGTAGTGCATTATACCAAGTCGGCTAACATCCATAAAACATAACTATTCTCCATAATGTATTGCATACGCTAAGTCAACCAAGATGAACACAATTCTCTAAAATAACAAATAAACCTCAAATAAAACACCTTCTGGATCTAAGAACACATTAATTTCTCATCATACTACCAACAAAATTGCAACATAAGAATGTCCACCTTAAGAAAATGAAAATTCTCCCACACAATATGCCAAGCAAGGAACAATAGTAAAATACAAAGTTGAACTTTTTCAGAGATAAATTTCTTCTCACAACCAAAAAAATCTCAAGATCTAGGACATAGCTATCTAAATGAGTTATGATAACATGGTTAAGAGATTAGAGTCATATCATATCTTGTGGTGAATTTCATACTCAAATACACACATTGCACATTTATTTTTTAAAGAAGCGAGACTACATGGATTACCTAAGAGCATTGTTTCAAATAGAGATTCTAATTTCTTTGGTCATTTTTGGAAAACATTGTGGAAGAAGCTGGTTACCAAATCAAATTTTAGCTCATCCTATCATCCTCAAACGGATGGGAAAACCAAAGCAGTCAAACAGATCCTTGGAAACTTTTTGAGATGTTTGATAGATGGGAAGCCAAAGCAATGGGATTTGGTGCTTGCACAAGTTGAGTTTGCATATAACAATTCCATCAATAAAAGTACAAGAAAGATCCCCTTTCACATTGTCTATGGATTCAGACGAAGAGGTGTATATGAACTAAGGGATAGTGCAAATTTGGGAAGGAGAAGTGTTGTAGCTGAAGATTATGTAGAGTACTTGCAATAGATACAAAAGGAAGTCAAGGAAAATATAGAGGCCAACAATAAGAAATATAAAGAACATGATGATTTAAAAATGAGAGAGCAAGAATTTGAGGTTGGAAAATTGGTTTTGGAACACCCATGAACGAAAAGGTTCCCACAAGGTACTTATGACAAGTTGAAGTGGAAAAGATTAGTCTAGGTAAGGTGATTAATTTTTTTCAGCTAATGCTTATGAAATTGAACTACCATCGGAGTTGGGTAGTTCTCCAATATTCAATGTAGTTGATTTACATCATTTTCATGAAGAGGTAAAAGATGAAAAGGATGATGATGCTTCATATTTTCAACCAAAGCACAATGGGAGCATCAATTTCCAGAACAAAAGGGTGAAGAAGTAGATGAAATGATTGATTCTAGAGTGATTCAAAAGACATGAAGCAAATAATACAAAGAGTATTTAATTAGATGGAAAGGAAAAAAGATGGAGGAAACATGGGTGGCAACTCCAAAACTTCCCAATCTTGGAATGCATCTACCAAATGAATGCTCATGAGATCCCACCCATGAAATTCTTTCATACCTAGGATGTTTGATGTAGGAGCATCTAAGTGATCGGACAATCCTGCACACCCAAACACATATTTATTTTAATTTAATTTAAATTTTTTTGGTTTTTCTTGTAGGAACATTTTATTTAAATCCTCAACTCCTCTAACACAGTATGGTTTGATGTTGGGTGTGAGAAAAATCAAATGGTTAATTAATTTTTCTTGGTAATTATTTTAATTTTGTTTGTATATTGTTGACTTATGAAAAAGGCAAAGTCCCATGCCTAGGCTTGTGAGTGGATATTTAATGTAGTTTGTAACTCCATTCTTGATTTTTGAAAATGCATTATTGAGAAAATGAAAGGTAGGGCATTGAGGGAGTGGGGAGAGTGGATTGAGAAGCAGGAAGGAAATTTTTGAATTATAAATGAAGGATCATACTAGGAAAAGGAAAACCCACGTATAGGTTGGAAAAATGGTGATTTGAAGTTTGACTAGCAAGGGAGAGAAAAAGGCCATGCCTAGGTTGCCAAGAGAGATTTGGCGAGGAAAGGATGAGGAGAATGTAAGGAAAACAAGATTGTATGGAAAGGAGGATAAATTTGATGGGATTTTGTGTGTGTTGTAGGTTCTTTTTGCTGGTTTAAAGAATTGTGATCAGATTTTTGGCTTTCCTGTAGATGGTTTTTTGAGTGTTTGAAGTTGGATATGCTTTCCTATAGACACTTGTTGCAAGGATGACATAGTTTTGTAATTGTTGAAATCTTGGTACTTCTAAGTTGTTGTAGGAACTCTAATTTGAAATTAAAAAATTAGATTCTCTTTAATTTGTGTTTCTCATTTTTGTATTCAAAAGGCTTAGAATTTATTTGGCTGCAACAGCTAATAATCTTGTGGATTCTCAATTTTTGAGTTGCATTAGTTCTTATTGGTTTTTTATTGTCTTTGGTGTTTTTTGATAGCCCTTTTTATTTTTTCTTTCTTTTCCTTTTTAGTTTTGTTTATGTCTCACTCTTGGTGAGACTCAACTTGTTCACCTTTTTGGCTATTTTGTAATGGGTTCAAGCCCTTTCTTGCTTCTTATCTTAATCAAAATAATACATTTGTAGAGTCTAAACCTTTAAAAGAGTATCACCATGCTGACTTGAGATCTACAATAATTTTAATAACATAACAATACCTAAAGAAACCACTATAAATGCATTCATCTTAGGCACTCAATGAATATGAGAAGTAATACATGAAGCCATCAAATGATAATAAAAAAAAAAGAGCTAAGATCACCAAAAATATGGTAACCAAACCCCTAGTTAAAAATCCAATGCCTAAATCCCAAGAAGATTCCATTGACTAAAAATAACATATTCCTTGCACTTGTCATAAGATCATCATAATCCACTCACCAACTTGAATGCTCCATTATCTCCATTCAAAGATGCCTTATAATGTTCCATAAAGTGTGCCATAAGTTGGTAAACTAGTGTAACTCCCTCTTATAGCTCATTAATATTCTTTCATTTCCAATATGAGAGGCTCAACTTTCAAAGGCCATAAAATTTGATTTTGGAGGTCAATTGAGTTTTTCTCTTCTATAGCCTAAAAATTATACTTTTTTGTATTCTTAACATTAGAGCAAGGTTGAGAAATTTTCTACGACAATTAATATAATCATAATCAAATGAAACAGTGAACCAATGTGATGCAAGAACTTCTAAAGGTCATAAATTTTGACTCGAGAGTCCAATTGAGCTTTTAGTGATTTTTCAAGATTTCTTCAATTTATTTTTTTCTATTTAATTTCAAACTCTTGCATGTAATTAGATTACTAAGTTGAAAATTATTGTCACTTTAATTAGTTTCAAATTATTGGTAACTTTCATAGGCCATGTAGATAAGCATGAGAAATTACCAAAAAAAGGGCAAGTTAAGAAAGCTACTAAAAATTGCCAAAAATGGTAATTTCAAATTTTGGTGAAAATTGTTAAAAAAGGTAATTTTTGGATTTTGCTAAAAATTGCCAAAAAAAGGGTAAATTTAATATTTGTACTTAAAAGGAAGTTTGTTTTTAGTTTTGGGAGTAGAATGGAATGATGAATAAAAGAGAATTTGTAGAAGTATTTTAAGTTTTTTGTGTCCATTTTTTAATACTAATTATAATTTATATGTTGTGAATTTTGGTTGCATCATATGGTATCAGAGCAAAAGGTGGTTGGGAGAGGAAGAGGAAGAGAATTTATTTCCCAAATGCATAGAGATATGAAAAATCTATAGAGATAAGTAGCAGATCAAAGAATGACAATTATGATGAAGAAATAAGACAAGGAGGTGAAGATCAACATGCAAAACATGAAGCTGAAGAACAGTTAGAGCACCTAACCTTTGAGCAAAGATAAAAATTAGAATATGGAGCAAAATGGAGAAGTTGAGAGAGAAATTATTGCCATTGGATTATACACAAACTCTTTTTCGTCAATTTCAAAATTTGAAGCAAATTTATGTACCATGCAAGACTATACAAATGAATTTTATAAATTGTCCATTCATGTGGAGTATCAAGAAACCAATTAAAAGATAGCTGCAAGGTATGTAAATGGTCTAACATTTTCTATTCAAGATGAAATAAGCATGCATAGGATTAGCAGTATGAAAGAAGCATACCAATTAGTTTTAAAAGTAGAAGAAAAATATAGTAGAAAATATTTGCAAAGGAATAAAGGTTCAAGAAGAGGTACAAAATATCCACTACATGGCTATTTAAATTACGGTAGGAGAGAATCATCTCAATGAGTAGCTAAATTAGATTATACCTAATACAAATTTCAAAATCATAAAAGAGGAAGAGAGATTTAGAGAGGCAAAGATTATGGTGGTGGTAGCGGATAGGAAAACCCACAAAGACCTTTCATTTTCTTTACTTGTGGTGAAGAGGGTCATAGAGAATTTGAATGTCCAAACTATCACATGCAAGAAATGAGACAAGGAGAACAACCTAGATTGAACTTGGTTCAAGCTAAGTATAAGGAAGAAGGGGTAGATCTAGAAGTTCTACTAGATTTGGTAGAGAGCCTCATGATGAGAAGGAAAATGGTGATACCAAAGAAAGAGCAAGTGAACAAAGAATGTGATGACTCTTGGCTTTGAACAAATATCTTTCAAACCATATGCACCTCAGGAGGAAAGGTATGCCAAGTTATTATTGATGGTTGTAGTTGTGAAAACATGATTTCTAAAGAAATGATGGAAAAACTAAGATTGCCCTATGAAAAAAATCCCCACCCTTACCATATTGCATAGCTTAAAAAGGGAAATGAAGTCACTATTGATAATATATGCCTAATCAATTTTTCTATAGGATAGATTTATAAAGATGAAGTATGGTGTGATGGAATTCCAATGGATGCATGCCATGTGTTGTTGGGAAGGCCATGCCAATATGATAGGAAGGTAATGTGTGATGGAGAGAAGAATACATACAATTTTTGGAAGGATGGTTCTAAAGTGATAATATTACCTCTTAAGGATGAATGGAAAGTTTAAAATATGTTTTTCACAAGAGAACTTGTCAAAGAAAGGAAGATGATAGGTTTTTACTATGCACTAGTGATACAAAGAGAAGGAAAACCATGTACTGATAAAAGAAATTGAGTATCCTTTGGAGGATGTTACATTTTTAGAGAATGCAAGTACAAACAAAAATGAAGATGAGGATGTTGCAACAATAGAGGAGAAAGAGGTAAAAAACATTGTTTTGAAATGCAAATAGGAGAAGAGATGGAAGGAAAGATAGTGGTAAAGGTTGAGAAGTGTGAGAAAGAAATAGATTGGATACAATAGGTTTTGAGCATAAAGGAGAAAATTGCATAGATTTTGGATAAAAAGGAAATGTACACATGAAAAGGTCAAAATAGCAAGTATTTGGTACAGAGGGAAGGACTAGCACAAGAAGATAACACACAAATTACGTAATGGAAATTGAAGAAGTTGGATTGGGACAAATAACACAAGTTTTAGGAAAGCAACTCGCAGGAGTTGAGTTTTATCAATCAAAGGAGAATGATACAAGAACCTCTAGAGGTCATAAATTTTGACTTGGGAGTCCAATTGAGCTTTTAGTGATTTTTCAAGATTTTTTCAATTTGTTTTTTCTATTTAATTTCAAACTCTTGCATGTAATTAGATTAGTAAGTTGGCAATTAGTTTCACTTTAATTAATTTTAAATAATTGGAAACTTTCATAGGCCATGCAAATGAACATGAGAAATTACCAAAAAAAGGCTAGTTAAGAAAGCTACTAAAAATTACCAAAAAAGGTAATTTTTAAATTTTGCTAAGAATCGCTGAAAAAGGTAATTTTTGAATTTTGCTAAAAAATTCCAAAAAAGGTAACATTCAATTTTTTACTTAAAGAAATTATGTTTTTAGTTTTGAGAGTAGAATGGAATGAGGAATAAAGGAGAATTTGCAAGGGTGTTTTGAATTTTTTGTGTCTATTTTGTAATAATAATAATTTTATATGTTATGAATTTTGGCTACATCATAGTGAAATTAAAAACACTATAAATTTTTACATATAAAAATCCGCACACATGAATGCAAGTATAAGATCCATACAATTCAATGGAAATAAAAAAATAACATAAGTAGAATAATAATATCAAAACACAAAATAAGCAATAGAATGAGGTATATATGCCTTGTGTCTTACAACTTGGAAGCAAAACAAAATATGGATGTAATTGAAGAATATGATGGAACTAAAAATACCTTATGATAACTCAATACATGTGAATATGTTTGGAATGGACTAGGAGAAATAGATGAAAGATTAAGAATACAACTATTTTATTAGACATTAGCCCTTATTGCAAAAACTTAGTATATCCATCGAGAACAAAGGACAAAAACTAGGAGTTATGATAAATATGGATTTTTGTAGAAACTTTAATATTTGGGATCCAAAATGAACTCTAAATGAAGCATTGAGAAAAAAAAGGAAATAGTAAGCTTAGAAATAGAAGAGGCAAGAAGAATTTTTTTAAAGAAAAGAAGAATTAGTAGTACACCATAAGGAAGAAAGTATCTAAGAAATTATTGAATTGATGAGACAAGAAAATGTGATTCCATAGAAAGAATGTTGTTTACTAAGAAAAAATGAAAATATCCCATGGAAGGACAAGAGGACCTTAAGAACTTAGAGATACAAATATGAGAAGATGAAATGGAGGTAATAGAAAAGAATGGAGATAAAACACAATATTTCTACCATTATTTAAAAATAAGAGATAAAATGTATCAAACTAAGGGGAACCAAAGATAGCCAAGAATGTGGATTATTGGGGTGATGAAATATTGAAGATAGTAGAAATAATTAATTGATATGAAGATATATTCCCTAGAACTTTTATAGAGCTAAAAGGTATAAAGGAGGAAGCTATAATTATGAGGATTAAGTTAAAGAATAGTGGTAAACCCCAACAAAAGAGGTTAAACCCAAATTTTAAGGTAAAAGTAAAAAGTGAAATAAATAAAATGATTTCCAAAATAATAATCAAACAATTGAAAATGCAAAGTAGATTAGTCAGACAATAGTACAAAATAAGATCTAGGAGACGAGACTATGCGTAGATGTTAGGAATTGAACAAAGCACACATTTTCTTATAGAGAAGTATACTCGTTTATTGATGGATTCTTGATCTATTGCCAAGGAAAAATATGAGAAGAAGATCAATTCAAAGTCACTTTGAAACTAAATGGGGATCTTCTAGGTATATGGTGATGAGATTTAGATTAAAGAAATACACCTATAGTATTCAATAGGGTTAAGATAAATGATTTCAAATATTTTATCCATGATTTATTTTAGGTGTACTTAGATGATTGAACAATAAAGAGACTATTAAAATATTGTGTCCAAGTATTAACATAACCCTTGAATTGTATTGAATTTGAAGAAGTGTATATTTTTCACCCCATTTGGTACTTTGTTGGTACATATCATTTTCGAGGAAGGACGATGGTAGACCCCCTCAAGATTGATATTATTTTTAACCTACCACCTCCAAAAATGTATTTGAATGAAAACATTTTTAGGATATACTAGTGGCCACCATGATTTTATTAGAAACTATGCACTATTTTAGGCCAAAAAATAAAACTGTTAAAGAAGAAGAATAACAAGAATTTTGAATAGACAAATAAATAATAATAAAATTGATATATTAAAAATAGGATGTCAAAAGCCCCTATTTTAATATTTCTAGATTAGGCATAGCCATTCCATGTGCATGTAGATGCATCCAATACAACAATTAGTGTGGTACTCATATAATCAATATGAAGAAAAAAACGTCATATTATATTCATAAGTGAGAAGCTTACAACAATGATAGAAAAATTATACCACAATTGAGATGGAAGCATTAGCAATGACCTACAAAATTTTAGATACTATTTATTCGCAACAACAATTAATTTATATAATTATCATGAACCACTAAAATAATAATGATAAATAGTCATACATGAACACATATATAAATGGCTAATATTATTCCAAAAAGTTTGAGTTTTAAAATAACAATAAAACTAAGTAAATAGAATCAAGGTCCAAATTATTTATCTAGTATTGTGAATGTAGAAGAAGGAGGTCTTATTGAAGACAAAAAGGAGACTAATCACACAGGCACTCTCATATATAATAATTATTGAATAATTGTATATTCTAGGGAGAGATAAAATCTTAAGTTGTGTGGTTATGAAAAATGATCTAAAAATATTTCAAGAGAATTTTGTAAGGGGATTTTAGGAGGACATAGCTCAAGTAATGGCACAATGATGACACAAGATGATAATTATTACTAGTAGGAATCTGGTGGTCCACTTTTTAAAAAGATGCTAATGAGTATGTCCATAAATGTGATTCTTATCAAAGATATGGCGGAGAACCAGGTTCTACAAATTTTAGGGTAATGATATAATACATAACCTAGATGTATCAAAACAACATCAACTTGAACTCTCTATTCATAATATAATTAGATAAATGAATAGAGAATGAAACTAATTGCCCAAATGGAGGAGATAAGTTTAGAAGTAAACATTGTTTTATCTATGTTATCAAGTTATCTCCTAGAAGTTAAGAAGACATGGTTCCTACTTTAGTTGAACCTTCTAATTTGACATGTATAGAAAGATCTTATATCAATATCATAGTATGTGCAAAATGCCTTAAATGTACTATTCTATAGTGGGATACTGTCCATCATCAAATTAAGAATATATAAGAGCATATTTTTCTTAAATGGAGTTACCAATATTTTGTTAATTTTTGGTTTTCAAGAAGATATAACTTAGAATTTTGTAGTTATAAACATTGGTTGCTATAACTTGGTTAGAGAAATTTCATATTCAATTTTAGGTATTTTACCAAATGAATTTTTATTTGTTCAATATCAAGTTGCCATGAGCACATGTCAATGATTTAGTCTTAGGGAGAATGTTGGGAGGCCACAAAACCAACATTAGGAATTTATAGGTTTAGTTAAAAACTTGAAAAGATGGCTAGATTTATTCACATGAGGTTGAAAATCTAAAAAGGTGCTAGAAGCTAATTCTTACATAATATGACAATATAGACTAGAGGTTATTGTTGATTCTAGAAAGTACATTATGGCAATATTGGATGATGTGGTGTATCTCTTGATAGTGGGAAATATATGGAAAGGAATTTAGGGACAATTCTTCACATACATGTAAGCTATATTAGTACCATAAAGTATCACAACTATGAGGGATGGATATAGAATGAGGAGAAAAGATAAAAGTATAACACCTAAGTATATGTGATGTGTAAATATATGATTAAGTAATATGGAAGCCTATTTGTGACTAAAATTATGAATATTTCTATCTTATGATGTGTATATGAATTTGTACTTTCTTTTTCTTATATATTATCTACCACATTCATTTTGGTTCCGTTCTTAATATATCATGTTTGGGTTAACTTTTTATACAAGTAATCTAGACCTTGGGTCTATATTTATTGTCAACAAACTAGGAAGACCTTGATTTATGCATGTCCATGCCCACTCAATTGAAGTTTCTTGGAATTCAATTCAACAAGTTAACTACTAGTTTTTAAAATGATTGAATTTAGAGCATGCAATTTAATACTTTGAGAATGTGGACTGGGATGCATTGTGTGGTCTATCCATGGAGTTGGTTACAACACACAACCTAGTCTAGGGTATCATACAACCTAGGGATATGGACTACTATGGACTAATGGTCTATAAATGCAATTAATTGACGAGTTTTAAAAGAACATTCAATTCATGCACCAAACAAATCAAATCAAATACAACAACTATATTTTACAAAACAAATACAAAATAACATAACATAAAAAACAAGTTTTTAAAAAAAGTAAATAGTATGCACTTTCATACATTACAATCTAACTACATATTTTTTAAGTCAATAATAGAATGAAGAAGTAATTATAAATAATAGAATGGGGAAGTAATTATAAGAAATAAGTAAGAAGAATAGCACCGCATAAACACATGGTGTACAACTTTCCATATATCATTATTCATGTGCCTTTAAAAAATTATATCAACAACATGAAATCAAAAAAATAAACACCATCTAAAACACTTATACGAGTTCTTAACTAATTCAAAAATTAAAAGTAATTTCTTACCAATAAAATAAAACAACTAAATATAAAATTACCATTAATTATTTAATCTTAAACCCATATGTTACAAAATAAATGCAAAAGCAAAATAATAATTGTGTCTCCGCTATAGAATTTGGTGGGCCATAAAATTTAATAGTCAAGAAAAACGGAAGTAAAGGGGAAGGACAATAATCGAATCCAAATGAAGCTTTCATTCCAACCTCGTTATTCAAAGGAAGACCTTTTCTTTTTAAATATTATAAGAAATTGAAAATATAGTACTCAAGGAGGTAACGTGTTTAGATTGAGTTAAATGTTTTGGGCAAACCCATGTATTATTAGTCAATTCACATTATGTGACAGCAATAAATATATGTCAATGTTTTAACATTAATCCACTAAAATTTGAAAAAAATGGTAATAATTTGCATTACCAAACATTGAATTTGTAAAGTCACTTTGAGATTTTCATTATAATTTCTATAAATAGACTTTTTGTAAAGTTATCTGTCATATTTTTCTTCTACTTTTTTTTTTTTCAATTATTTTCATTTGAGGAATGTCTCATTCGTTTAAGTTTTTCTTTTTTATTATTATTTGGATACGTAAGATTCGTTATGGGACCACATTTCTTATATATAAGAACACAATTTTATAATAAAAAAATGTTGTCGTTTAGAAATAGACAAGTATAGATAGTAAGAAATAAATTCTAGAATTCCCCTCGATATGTAGATTTGTTATCACATTTTAAAAGCTAACCAATACCCTTAATTGTTGACATTGAAACTATCAACTTGAATTGTCATTGATGCCATTTTCTTCCCCTTCACCTTTACTTATGTAGTAACATTCCTCAACAAATATGAGATGACACTCACACCATTTCTCACTCATTCCAATAAGTAGATGGACAAAGTCTTCCCCTAATTCCTTAATACCTTTTTGAATTCCTTTAATCTAGCCACTAATAAAATTACACTCACTTTTGGATTTTTTTTCAAAAGAGCCATCCTATATTCATAGTACCAATATTAGTGTTTTATCCTTTTAATGTATCTTCTAGCTTTGGCTCAAGAATGCATATCTCATGAACATAGGCCTCAACAATGGCTCAACCCATGCCTTCACCCTTGCTTGTTTCCATAATGTTTGATGGACATAATTATGTCATTATGGCATTATCAGGGGAGCTCCTCCAAGAGTTCAAGACCAATCACCTTATGTACAATGATCTCTACTAGAAGCAATCCTATGATGAAGATGCCTCTTAGCCTTTTCAAATTATACCTAGCAAAATTCAAGGTCTCCCATTCTCCAAGTAGAAAATAAACCCTTTGATTCATTTTTCTAACGTAACCCATAAATGACTACTCTATTTCTTTAATTTCCTCTTTGATTGAACTAGACTATAACTTTACATCTCATGCTTCACCTGATGTCATTTTGATCATTCCCTAAATATTTCCATTTTAAACTTGCCTACTTTCATTTTTATATCTTCTATCTAATTATCTTCACTAAATATTTATCATTGTTGTGTGTCCTTAAACACACCATCTCGTTACTGTACTCATGATTAGGCATGCTTCTCCCCTTGGGTCTTTGTTGTCCTTGAGTGATTATTTTTGTTCTCCCCATGAGTGTAACAATGTGTGATTTCCATCAAATATACCTCTCTTAGAAATGCCTTTAATTTGTCACTACTAGGCCTATATCCCCTTAAACAAATAGATTGTTGATTAGGATTTTGTGCTTGAGATAGTCAATGGAAAACTTGGTCCACTTGTCAACAAGTTTGTTGCCTTCCCTATATTGTTGTTGTATTGTGAAAGAGTTTAGCAATGTGAGCTTTGCCAAATTTTCTCTAGAATATTGTTAATTTCCCAACTTGTCAAGCTATTATTCTCGATAGAGTTAATTATCACCATAAAATCTACTTATATTGTTATTTCCTAGATGTTATTCCTAATACATGTATGTACGCCTAGCAATAGTGCTTGAGACTCAACTTCATTATAAGTATTGCCCACAAGTTTTTTGGAGGTAGCTACGATTGCTTCTCCTTTCCAATCTCTTATGACACAAGGAACCCCTAATGCAATAGGATTATCCTAGGTTCAACTTGAGTTATCCATAAAGAAAAAGGATCTATTTCATATTTACTTTCTATTTACTTTAACTTTATCTACAAGACCCGTGAACAAAAGTATTTTCTCTTATATTTAACAAGTTTTATTTCCATTTCTATTCAATTCTCCATTTTCATTATAATCTCCACCTTTCATTGTTTATACTTTCAATTATTTAATTTTTAATCTATTTTCCTAATCTTCCTTATTTTTTATTCAATTGTATATCTTCTCAACAATCTCTCTTTTTATACCCCACATTAATAATTTATTTTTCTTCTCTTATCCTAGATTTATTTTAATCCCCCTCATTTTCCTATCCCAAAGTCCTCCTTTTTATATTCTTTAATCTAACTTCATCCATTACAACATTATATTTAAATAATAGAATAGGTCAGATAATCTTCACATTCTTTTGAGTTGACAATGAATCAGAATACTCTGATCCAAAACATTTAAAAGGATAAACATTAAAAATTCTCTCTAAGAGAACGTGAACACTAATTTAAAACAATAAAAAAACATTATAATAATGTAGGAGCATAAATTGTTTACATGCCTTTAGCATGGTGGGACCCATGGAAGAGTGTAAATCGTGAATTAGGTAGAGTCTGCTGTCTTTTCGCCACGTTGTACTGTTGAAAGTTAGACAAAGTGTAAGCAAGTTGTTGATTGTGGTCGAGTATTGAGCCGCCAATTTGAGCCCCCCTATTCTCCTCTCCTTGCCCACTTTTCATTGGCACCATGTCGCTTTTACATTGTATTAGGTTTGACATTTATCAATGCCTGCCAAGAATTGCTTTTCCTACTAGTGATTGTTAGTGTACCTTTGCTCTTTTCCTTTCTTCATTTTGGATTCTATTGATGGGTTGCACATGTAGTTTTGACTATCAAATTTAAATGTATGTTTTTAATCATATCTTGAGTGAACTTTAAGGATATTAGTTGTTACATCTTGTTGGGAATTTGTATGTAAAAGAGAGTCCTAAGTTATTTTAAATAACATATAGAAATAAAGAGACAAATCGTTACGGAAAAAGTATATAGACTAAACTATTTACCACTTCATTTTATCATCAAATTGTTTGGCATGTTCTCAATTTTTTCAAGTAGTATTTGATTGTTTAATATGACCTGATTGTAATCAAGACAAGACATGTTACCTTCTTATCGCAAACTCTACTAATGCTTTTTAGTAGTGTGGAATCCAAATATTTGTACGCAAATACATTTTTGAAGATCAATTTGATAGGATACAAGGTTATGGTTTCAAGTTTAAGGTCACACTTACACAAACTAGTACCAAACCTATGGTTGTGATATGAATATTATTCCATTAGTTTTTGGGGTGTCATATCAAGGCCTCACATTTCTAGATCAAAGACATGCATGTGACCATGAACCAAACATTAATTCAATCAAATTTACATCAATCACATTCTTAGATATGGGATCTAACATCCAATGTTATTATAAAGATACTGTTAGTTAGTTGTGAGCATATTCCAATGATCAAAACATAGATACACAAATCTATTGTCCCTTGTTTTTTATTTTCTTATAAAATACTTAATAAATAATTTATCCTTCTTGTCTCAACTCTAAATTCTAAGATTAGACATTGTTTATCATTCTTTAATTAATTTACGTTATATTTTATTGTAGGTGTTTTTTATTTCTCTAAATAAATTGGTGGCCTTAATCCTCAAAATATTTTAGGGTTTTTGACCTCCTTATTTTTATTTTCAAATATAAATTTTATGATATCCCCACTTCTATTTTAGATTTAAAATTTGTGTGCCCTCATTGCTTATGCTTTCCTTTTCTTGTCATTGTTGGTTCACCTAAATTAGTGAATTTGACATTTCCTATGCCCCTTAGGGCCTTAGGGTTGGATTTTTCTATTTTTTGGTTTTAGATCCAATTTATTTCTATTGTTTGAATTATTATGTCATTTTAATTTCATTATAGATACATATATATTATTTAGTGATTATGTTCTTCCTATTATCTAAATGAAGAAAGTTAGAACAAATAAAATATTAAAATAATTAAATTTAAAATACTATTCTAACTTTCACAAACCTTTATTTGAGGATATAAATTGATGTGTTTAGGATTCATGGTGGCATGTGGGTGCTCTTAGCATCAACAACATAATGACAACATTCTTCGCTGACTAAAATGATAACATTACTTTGCATTAAAGGTTGATTGTTGTGAAAATGATGAACAAGGGTATGAATTTATAATTTTTTGGAAGATAGGATGGATGACTGAGATTTGATGATAGATCAAGAGTTAACTCCATTGATTGTGGATATAGTTAGGAGAGGTGGAATTGTTAACAAAAATTGATGAAGAAATTGCCATTTCGATGAGGAAGGTAACTCATGACATGATAATTATTAATTTATTTAATATTTTTTTACAATGAAGTTGCTAATTTGATGAAGAGGTTAACTCGTGAGAGGATAATTATGATTTCTATTGATTTATTAATTTGATAACTACCTCATATTAATTAAATAATAATAAAAAATGATAATGGTAATTATTAATAATAACGATGATAATGATGATAATTATGATAATTAATGATAATAATGAGATGTTAATAATAATAGAAGAATTATTTCACCTACATATCATGTTAGTTATATATCCTTTGGTTTAGGTTCTTTTAATGTTTCATTTTATGGGGTGTCTGTGGATATAAATGTGCATGTTTTAGCTACTTTTGTACATGATGATGTTATTGAAATGAGAGAGAAAAAATGAGATTGCTCTTGAATTAAAAATCAGTCATTCACATTACACTAAAAAAACTATTACATAGTATTGCCTTTATAAGACCATTATTCTCGTATAAAACTAGTTACGGGAATATAACTACCAAAACCAAATTTATTTATTAAATTAACAATAGTATGTTAATTTATTTATTTAACTATTTTATGTCATGTACTAAATTCTAACAGATGTTTTACATCATAATGATGCCCCTTTAGAATCTCATTTATATTCCATGTATAGTCTTAGTGATTCACTACTTTGTGATGCATTACATAATAATGTTCATGCGTGAGGAATTCATACTTAATGATTTTGATGGTATTAAGGATGCATGTTTATAAGTCAAGTAATATTTATTTGTATACTTTGGGCATATAGATTTTGTTGGCACAACAACAACAAGACCACCAACAAGCTTTGTTGGAACAACAACAACACGACCAACAACAAGCGTTGTTGGCTCAGCAGAAAATGCAGGCCTTACTCCCACAACAAAGCTTGCAACAAATTCCCACCACAATCGTTGAAAATGATGATCAAGATCCTTTGACTAGTGATCATGTTGAAATATATCTACATCACCTAATGAGTTAGAGGACATATCTCAAGAATTTATTCTAAAGCATGATCAACATCTTTCACCAAGGTCTAGCAATGATCCTTTCCAAAACATATGGACATCCTTTGACCTCATGACATTTGAGAAACTTCCTATGCCTAATGAAGATATCCAAGAACCCTTGATAAGAAATCCATTAATTGACCCATGTCAAGAACTTGATCCAAAGCATGTCGAAAGCAATTCCGAAATCATTTGAGATCAAGAATTTGTATCTCCAAGCTACTACAATGATATAATGGACACTCTCCTATCTATACAAGATGAGCACATCCACATAGAACATACTCCTCCATCTACCAATGAGATGCTTTCTTTGAATTGACACGTAAATGATCTTAATTCAGAATAGGATTCCTTTACTCAAACTGACATTATTACACAAAAAGAGCAGGTTATTTTTTGTTGAATGAATTTAGAAGCACTTTAATTGATGATGCATGGAAATGGTTTGATTTATATTCTAATAGTTTTATTTCATTAACTACATTGACACATGACTTTATTAAGTATTTTAAGTATTTCCTTAAAGTGTGTTGAAAACTAATTTGAGATCACTTTATTACGGCTTTTGTGAAGTTCTTGTGTAGACCCTCATGTCTTGTGTTTGTGTAATTTGTTCCTTGTCATGTATGTTTCTTCATGTTTTTTCTTTGGTTGAGATCGTTGTTATACTTTCATGATAAATTGGTTAGTTTAATTCTATCTAAAGGTAACAAATTTGTCTATCTATGACTTCATTATTATACTTTTTTGCTAACTTGCTATTTATTTTTGTTGGGTTATTGATTATTGACTAGTATAGAGCTATAGATTGGATTAGTGATTTAATTACTCATCTCTCAATGGTACAAATTTACAACTTAAGTGTATATTCAACATAGAAGTTTCCTATAAAGTTGTGATGTGTATGTTCCTAATTTGAACTTCAACGTAATAGGTATATATGTCATGAAGTATAGTGGTAGGGTTGAATGAGATCATTTTTCATAATGGAGAATGTAAACAAGGTTAGAAATAAACATATACAATGAAAACCCAATTCAAAACATGAAATCAAAACAAGTGCAAACCTCTCATTCTATTTTGAATAGTTGATGATGTGTTAGATTGTTCAATTCATTACCTCCCATGATTGCAAAAGCATGAGTGATGACCTAGATGATGAAATTTATCAAATGCTCAGTGCTCAAGTGATATGAATTTGCTCACATAAATTCTAAGTGGTGATTATGGAGGAAACATGTTTGTTTTATATATCTTCAAGATTTAGATCAATGGTTGTGAATAGATGTTAAGATCAATGGATGAGAGTATATCGAGGATGAAGAATCAAGATTAATTTGAACTCAAAATATCTCCACAATTTAAGGAAATTGGTTTAAGATATTTTGAAATGAAGGGTGAAGAGTAGATCAAGAAAATGAATGATTAAGGATGAATGAGGAAGTTAAGATATTTTGAAAAAGAATATTCCATGAGAATATGCCTTTGAGAGGGAAATTAGAACAATCAAATAATTCAAGATTATTTAACTATGGAGGATTAGGATATTCCTTGTTAAAAAAGAATATTCCATGCAAGTGGAAGGGAATTAGATAATTAAATAATTCAAAATTATTTAATCATGAGACATTAGAAGAAGATTAGACTATGGCTAATTATATAATTAAAATTATTCAATTAGGGAAGATAAGAGGAAAATTAATGAAATATGATGAATTAATTAAATAATTCAAAATTACTTAATTAATAGAGGAAAGTAGGACAACTAATGAGAAATGATGTTAAAGGAGAAATTAGTGATACAAGTGATGAAAATGCAATGTTAATGATGGAAATGATAAAAAATGTAGGATCAAGGATGTGTGATATGAGTTAGGGATTTTTGCATATCTACATTTTGCCCCTCTTTGACACAATGTACTTGCTATGTTGTTTTAAAGATAATCATGACTTGAATAAAATTTGAACTTTTTTATGGTGCTCCAATGTGACCCAATGGATGATAGAATAATGATAGGATGCTAGGCTACCCCTTCAAGAGGTCGACCAAAAATAATAATAATAATAATTTTTAGGTGGGGCTCATGACAAGAGTTCAAGACTAGTTTAGTTGAAAAGAGGATGAAAAATTAGGCCCTAGGGGTCCCAAAAATTAGGATCGATAACAAGGCTCAAAAAGTAATCTAGCAGGGTAGCTGAGGGTGAAACCCTAGGTTTTGGGGTCTATATATAGGCAATTAGGATCAAAAAATCATCATTTGCACACTTAGATTTAGAAAATTTCTTCTCTCTCAGAGCTCCTAGCATTCAAAATACTCAGTCCTCTCTTCATTATGGCTCATGTACCCTCATGTCCCACACCGCATAGACAGAGTCCATTAGTTCTAGAGGTTAGCAGGAGTAGGATTGATGGTACATATGCTTTTAATTTCAACTTTGATTTGATTTTTAGCACATTAATTACTAGCCAAAGGTAGAAAAACAAATGCATCAATCTACAGATTGGTGCATTGGAAACCTGATAGGGAGTGTTTGCAATCACACATTGTCACCTTTGCAATGAAGTGACTCCTTTGAAAAGGGTTGATGTGTTTGCATTGAAGTGGCACGTGGATAGCGACACATTTGAGGATAGGTTCACATCTAAATTTGGGGGATCAACGTGTTTGAAAAATGACCTGCATTTGATTGTTATGCATCAATGTGTTTTCTTAAAGTGATGTGTTTTCTCTTTTAGGTCAAGCACTTAGGGTTTTTACTATATTTTTACAAAATTGACATCGTTGGCTTCCTAATTTTAGGAGATAATTCACCCTATCTATTCTAGAGAGTGGAGATCTTAGATTATGGACCGGTTTTCTCGATTATGAGAGTTGGATGTTTAGTTCTTGGCTGGGGTCAGTTTATTCCACATAGCATATATGCATGAGATTCGAGAACACCAAATAATAATGACACACTAGTGGAGAGATGGAGATCAGACACATGCACTTTCCACCTCCCAATAGGGGAGTGCATGATCACATTGGAGGATGTTTGTTGCATCATGAGGGTGCCTATCAATGGTACCCAATTCATATATGACATGGATGCAGGTACCACATCTATGGAGAGACTTTTGGAGGATGCTCAGATTGATATCATTGATGAACAACTAGATTTGTGACCATAGTATGGTCGTGTTCCTGAGATTGTACAATACTTGGTTGCATTGATCATGGGACCACTAATGCCAAATAGGAGGTCTCATGAATTCTCAATTAGATGGGGATACATGATTGAGGACATGATCACATAGGGGATTATCTACTTGTGGTGACCTTGTATCCTCAGACACTTGTAACATGAAATTCATCGGGCATGCTATCACTCAGCTACCAGCTTATCGATAGGGGTGAATTTTCTTCATGTATGGGCTTGGAAGCGGATAGTGTTCACTCAAACCATCGATGAGTTAGATAGAGATCTAGGGTATCCACTGGTCTATAGGTATGGTAGCCAACTTATATAGAAACAAACTATAAAACTTCATTATTGGTGGGGGATTTTTAATGACATGGTTGAACAAATATGGAGGCCATACTTACAAATTGAGGTGTGGTCTAATGATCACTTACATTTACCATTCTGTACGTAGACATGGTGGCTTATAGGTTGTACCACACACATCATTGATCAATATTTACTTGATAGGGTTATGAGACAATTCAACAAGCATCAAGTGTTGCCACTAGATGATTATCATGTTATCTTCACTTGGAATACTAGGGAGAACACATTGGGGAGGAACAATCATGCCTCATGTTACATTGGGAGAGGTTGCTCAGCTAGCTCCATAGTCATGGGGTTAGATAGGTGGTCTAAATGATCTAGGGACTACTCCTGATCACACAGCTTGGTGGGCCCAAAGATGATCGCCGAGATTTACTCATACACCAAGAGGTCCAAGGATAGTTGGTGGTCATAAGAGATAGCCAGAGGGAGAGTCAAGTAGATCTCGGCGTATGCGACAGATGGGAGAGGAGGAGGTGATACAAGTTGTGGATCATGTAGCTCAGTAGCCACCTCAATAGGATCAACCACAACAAGGGCCACAATAGGATGATCAATAGATTCCTATTTAGGGCCCTCCTCGGGATGAGGGGGTAGGGGGTGATGGTGATCGATAGGATGAAAAGGTTCAGTTGGCTCTTCTCTTGTCTGAGTAAGATCAAGCTCACAAAGAGAGAGACAATTATAGGACAAAGCGAGATTTGGTCATTGCTCATCTCATACAAAGGACAATTGAGAGAGATCAGGATTTAGGAGAGTGTGATGTAGTGTCCCACCCCAAATGGAAAATCTCTATATCAATTTTGCTCGATTAATTTTCATTTTTTCAAATGGGACATTTTGTCAAACATTATTTCACTCCTTGAAAAATACTAAGATGGTATACGAATAGAGAGTATAAATTGATTCTAAAATAAAATTCTATATCAATCTTCAACTTGCATGGTTGTCATATAATGTGATAAAAATAGAATTTATACTACAACCTTAAACCAAAATGTTATGTACATTACAAAGTCTGATTTGTACATACAAAATGCTCAGATTAAACAACAACACCATAAAGGATTCAAAATATGATATATATCACATTAAAAGTGAAGGATCATTCACAAAATAACTGATATTCATATACAAATCACTCAGATTGAATAACAACAATATTTCAGCCTCATAATAGAGTTGTTTCACTATAATATAAAGTGACCTTTCATGTAGAAAAATGTGAATATAAACCAACCTGGAAAAGTATGTTTGCCTTGGTTTGGAAGAGGTCAAGCTTGCTCAAAAATAGTTTAGAATGATAGAACAACAACAAATCTAATGTTTGATACATATAACAGTTGTTGTAGATGAAGATTTATAAGAATTATGAACAAGTACAAGTCTGATGTTGATTGCAACAAATAGAGAATGTATTATGAGCACATGCAATTTCATGCCTAGGATTAGAATGCTCACACCAACCCTTACCAACTCACATGCCTCTCAACAAGATACCAAAACTAGCAAATGAGGATCTAATAGTGACACCTAAGGTTTTTTTAGTCCAACGTCTTCTTGTCTAACTTGCCCAACAAGAGATAAACAATTAACAAGTTTAGGGAATACAAGTATGGTGACCTGTATAATGTGTAAACCCTTCAAAATGGATAGAAAAATCAACTTGAAACTTTGTAAACCCTAAAAATGACAATCTTTAGGAAAACAATTGAAGCTCTGTAATAATTTTACTTTGTCAATGATGAATTAAACTCAGATTTCTTGATTATTTCTTCAAGCCCTTAAATATGAAACTCCTGTAGATTCAATAAAGCACAAGCACAATCCCTGAAATGGAATTGTCTGCAAGATGGCTTGGGAGATCTCTCACTCCTATACTAAGTTGTTCTTCCTTAGGGATTTCATCCTCAAAAAACTTGAGATTTTCACTACCAGGAAATCCTTGCTGAAGCTCTTTGTCAAATTTCTCCAAAACAAGAATAATAATCATGAATGAATAAAATGAGCTTCAAATTCCCTTTTATAATTCTCAACTTCACCTCAAATTCACATTTCCTTTAATTTACTTTTAATTTCAATGCACAACTTTATAATATAAAATATACTTTAAAAGTCACTTATATCTCTCCTTTTAAAATGACACTTTAACTTTTATTATAAAGTATACTTTAAAATCACTTATATCCCCTTTATAATAAAGTCCCTTTTTAAAATATTTTAATAACACATTAAGTTAAATTATTTAATTTAACTTAATTATTTGGCATTATTAATATTAAATGCATAGGGCAAATATTAACCAATATAACTCCAGGATATAATTATGCCACCATTCCAAATATAGAAACTCTACCAGTTGACCATACCAATGACTTACTATACATAGTAAGTACGAGCAACACATCTTAGTGACTTATTAAAAAGAGTAAGTTTGCATCAAAGTCTCATGAATGGCCTCCGGAAGGTGCACCACAAATAAAATGGAACACTAAGCTAAAGAATACTAAAAAAAACACCAAAGGGTCTACGAAAGAGCCAAAGATTACCCACAAAAGGGTCCCCTAAATACCCTGTTAGCATACAAGGACTAGTTGGTAGACTAACCATTGCATCTAACCACTACCTATGAAAATGAGACATTACAATCTAACCTCCCCACGATTGCTTGTCCCCAATCAATCCTCACTTGGATGCACTGGCATGTCACCTAAATGCCTGGATCCCAAATCAATTTGTAGAATGCCCAACAACATATCCTCTGCATCCGTCAGGTAGAGATAAAACCATGCTCAACATCACTGTAGGAAACTACCCCAATGTAGAGAAATATACCAAACATAGGAATCCCTGGATCCCATAACCAAAATGGAAGTCTGTCATACACATCATTTGTTGAATTCCACTATGCTACTCTGATATAATCTTCACCATGTCGAGAATGGTGAAGAAATACATCAAAATCCCATCGATTTGTCATGCCAAACCTATCACCACTTGGATCCCAACACTGACAGTCATCCCCATATAAATTGTGCACAAGAATCTCCTCCATTGGCCTTTTCTTGAATTCATTCATCCAAGAACACAAAATACTTTTGGGTGCAACAATTAATGGTCTCTCGTCTAGACACTTGATCAATTTTTTTTGAATAATCTCATTAGGAAAACTCCAAGTGCTTGTGTCATAGTTCAGCTTCACCTCATTAAGTGTGTTATGAATGCTCACACACCAACCCAAAATCTACCTCATCCATATCTCCATCCACATGTGTAGTCATAACATTAGCAGCTAATCCACTAAGCGTGTGTTCAACTATTCCACCCAACATTAGGACTTGAGCCTTTAATGGGCTCTCAACTAGAACTCATAAGTCTCAAGATGTAAATTAGGTACACAAATAATTTTTTTTGAATCATACCTCTTCTCTTGTTTATGCAAACCTACATATTCTTCTTGTTTGCTTACCTCAAGATGCTCCTCCTTTGCATGCTCAAATTTTACATATTCTTCCCTTGGAAGAATTAGAGATCTAAGGTGTGACTCAATTTGCTTCTTTACTTGATCTAGCTAGTTGCAAAATTCCTTGACCTCTTGCAAGCGTTGTTTTGCTTGGAAAGTCAATAACTTTGCCTTCCTAGCTTTTTGTAACCACCCCTCGCACAATACTTGTGTCTTGTTCACATCTTCCAAGGTCTGATATACAAAATCATAATGTTTGTGGCATGAATCCACAACACATAATTCATCTTGAACACCCAAATATTGAGTACCAACATTAGAAGACTCTACAATACCATCATCCTCATGTGAAATGGATGCTATCTCATGATGATGGAAGGAAATATGATTGTTGTTACAAAAATAAAAATTGTTGTCATACCTTTTTGTGGTTTCTTCACGATCCTTGACAATATCATCTTCAAAGCCACCCAACTCACAATTTGATTCCTTGTAATTATGATGTAGAGTTGGTGAGATAAAGCTATGTTCAAATAATGGATCATCAAGTGAATCCATACCTTCATGTGGATGATTAAGAAAAATATCTACATCACCAATGTAGAGTTTCATGTACACTTCACTTGTAGAAGAGGAAAGTAATTCTCCTTCTTTTGGATCTTCATTCACCTTCAGTTGTCTTGCCAATTGATTGGTCTCATGAGACCCATCAATCTCATATAATTTTTTTCATTTGAAATCAACATTATGATAGGATGTTGAATCACTATCTTCAACTAATTAGAAAACATTGTCATGTGTTCCATCATCACTACACACATTCTCATCACCCAAAACCACTGAATGTGCTCCTAATCTGTTTCCCCAATATGATCATCAATAGGTGTCAACCCATGTAGTGTCTCACATTCGGAACCAAACTTGTTTCCTACTGCAACTCCTTTTCCAAGATCACTTGTAAGATACAAATCACTTTGAAGAAATTCATTTTATTTATCCTTTCATTTAGATTTTGTAACCCTCAATAAATATCCTCTTTTCATTTTAGGATCCTTCATTAGCTTGTACAATTCTTGCATTAGTTCAAACACGGACTTATCTGTAGTCATTTTTTTTTGTTCTGAATTTTTATGATTCACTCAACAGGATGGTAGGAAAAATATGCTCTGATACCACTATAGTGTCCCAACCCAAATGGGTAATCTCTATATCGATTTTTCTCAATTAATTTTCAGTTTGTCACATGGGACATTTTACCAAACATTATTTCACTCCTTGACAAATACTGAGATGGTATATGAATAGAGAGCATAAACTGATTCTAAAATCAAATTCTATATCAATCTTCAACTTGCATGGCTATCATATAATGTGATAATAAAAAAATTTATACTACATCCTTAAACCAAAATGTTTTGTTCCTTACAAAGTCTGATTTATACATACAAAATTCTTAGATTTAACAAAAACACCATAAAGGACTTAGACTATGACAAATGTCACATTAAAAGTGAAGGAACATTCAAAAAATAACTCATATTCATATACATATCACACAAATTGAATAACAACAATATTTCAGCCTCAGAATAGAGCATATTTCACTATAATAGCAAGTGACCTTTCATGTAGAACAATGTGAATATAACCCAACCTAGAAAAGTATGCTTTCCTTGGTCTGAAAAAGGTCGAGCTTGCTTAGAAACGGTTCAAAATGATAGAACAACAACACATCTAATATTTGATACATATAACAGTTGTTGTAGATGAATATTTCCAAGAATTATGAATAGGTACAGGTCTGAAGTTGATCGCAACAAATAGAGAATGAATTTTGAGCACTTGAAAGTTCATGCTTGGGATTAGAATTCTCATGCCAACCCTTACCAACTCACATTCCTCTCATCAAGATCCCACAATTGGAAATGAGGATCTAATAGTGACGCCTAAGGTTTGTTCAGTCCCACGTCTTCTTGTCTAACTTGCTCGACAAGAGATAAAAAATTAACAAGTTCAGGAAAGGAAAGTATGGTGACTTGTATAATGTGTAAACCCTTCAAAATGGATAGAAAACTCAACTTGAAACTCTATAAACCCTAAAAATGATAATCTTCAAGAAAAAAATTGAAGCTCTGTAATAATCTTACTTTGTTAATGATGAATTAAACTCAAATTTCTTGATTATTTCTCCAAACCCTTAAATATGAAACTCTTGTAGATTCAATGAAGCACAAGCACAATACCTAAAATGGAATTGTTTACAAGTTGGCTTGGGAGATCTCTCACTCCTGCACCGAGCTATTCTTCCTCTCACTCCTGCACCGAGCTATTCTTCCTAAGGGATTTCGTCCTCAAAAAGCTTGAGATTTTCACTACTAGCAAACCCTTGCTGAAGCTCTTCACCAAATTTCTCCAAAACAAGAATAATAATCATGAATGAATAAAATGAGCTTCAAATTCCCTTTTATAATTCTCAACTTCAACTCAAATTCACCTTTGATTTTCATTTCCTTTAATTTACTTTTAATTTCGATGCACAACTTTATAATATAATATATACTTTAAAAGTCACTTATATCTCCCCTTTTAAAATGAAACTTTAACTTATATTATAAATTATACTTTAAAATCACTTATCGCCTTTATAATAAAGTCCCTTTTTAAAACATTTTAATAACACATAAAGTTAATTATTTAATTTAACTTTATTATTTGACATTATTAATATTAAATGCATAGGGCCAAAATTAACCAATATAACTCTAGGATATAATTATGCCACCATGCTAGATATATAAACTTTTCCAACTGACCATAACAGTGACTTACTATACATAGTACGTATGAGAAACACATTTGAGTGACTTACTAAAAATAGTAAGTTTGCATCAAAGTCTCCTAAATGGCCTCTAAAAGGCACACCATAAATAAGATGGAATGCTGAATTGAATAATACTAAAAAAGGCACCAAAGGGTATGCTAAAGAGCTAAAGATTGCCCACAAAAGGGTCCCTTGAACACCTTGTTAGCCTACGAGGACCAATTGGTAGACTAACCACTGCATCTGACCATTGCCTAGGAAAAGGGGACATTACATATAACTAGGCCAGAGCTGAGAGGGATACTCGCACTGGAGTGAGATATTGAGATCACTTGCTAGTAGGTTGTAGAGGCATAGTTTTCCACAGTTATAATAGAGAGAGAGATGTCACTATTACTGAGAGAGACATTGAGTGTGGTCAACACATGTAGTTAGAGATTGAATAGGGGTGCCATGGATATGCACATGAGAGAGAGAGAACCTCATAGAGGAGGTGATTTATTATAGGACTTTATATGAGGCATTTGTCCCTCGGGAGTGGAGGTAATTGAAGTTTTCTGCTAGGAGTACCGCAACAGCTAGATCTAGCCAATAGAGGGTGGCTCAGTTCATATTTATTCTTCCCATCATACTCATATGCATGTATTACAACTCCATAGGTCATCGACACATAACAAGAACACATAGAGATCTCTAGGACATGGAGACCAGGAGCAGCAAATGAGGCCACCTCTTGATCAGCCTCCTCTTGATGGAGAGGAGCACATGAGTGGATATACTTTTTTACATATATTGATGTATAGATCTTTGATGTAACTTTAATGTAGACATATTTATGATGTATATACATTCATTGACCTTTTGAGCCTCATGTAAATATTCATTTTTGATGTATAGATGTGTATCACACATGTGACAAATCATGATGTTTCATGACTTTCATTTTTGATGATATATATGAGATGGCATGATTTCAATGCTACTACTGATGTGTATGATTTCTATTGATTTTTTGCATGATGTTTATGATTATGATATGATTGTGGATGCATTGATGATTATGAGATTATGATGATGCTAACGATTTTTTGATGTAGGATGTGATGATGTGATATGGATTATATGTTTATTTTCTTTTTGTAATTTTCTGATATTTCAAGGATATGCATGATTTATAAATGTTATATGATATGGATGATATATGATGGATGGATGCATAGCTATTGATTTTTTGGATGCAAGATGCATGGGATTGATGTTAGTAGGAAGAATGGATAGAGAGATTAGATGATAGAAGAATAGATGATATTGATCCATTGGTTGAAAACAATTTTTTTATGAATGTGGATGTGAATGATAATGATGATGACAATATTTGATGATATATGAAAAAATGTGATAAGTATGCTTTTTATTTTCAAGAAAACTAAGTAATTTCATCATAGAAATCCTTATTAAAGTAGAAAATAGACACGATGCACCAAGATATGAATAACCAAGGTGAATTTGTATCTATCACGTGGAATTTGACTCTGCAAATAAGAGGAGTATTCTTGTTCATACCAAACATATGGAAACCTCATTATGAGTGTATGGTTTATAATTTCAAAACATTTTGGACCAGTAGACAGAGAGTTATGAAGAACCTAACATGCAAGGCCACTTTATGTTGCTTGAAACGACTTCCACACACACACTAGGAAAGTATTCACCATGGTCATTTTATAAGAATGTTCAAAAAACATGACATACAAAATCAATGACCATGCCCCATTCCTTCCTCTCTAAATATTTTTGTAGACATCCTCGAGAGTTCATCAAAATAAAACAATAAGATAGATCAGCGAGAAAAAGACTAAAATAGATTAACAAAGCTGCCATATCACTTTCCAAATATACTTTTTGTTTAGGGATGTTTTCTAGTTGATGATACCCATTTTAGGAATGATATACCTATTAAGGCTCATGCTAGGATGTTGATGGTGATGGTGACGATTGATAGGAAATTGATATTTAGGCATCATTTTATCTAATAATGATCAAGTTTTCATGATTTTCACTTGAATGTTCTACATTTCGATAGTTGCTATGTTTTGCTTTGATTGTTTTGTCAAAGGTTGAGGGTAATGATAAGTTATTATGGATGGATAATTTATTATGGATAGGCGATGATGAAGATGGTATTTTTGAGATTTTTTGAATTTTTTTGTGTGTTTGAGGTTGTTTTTGGTGTTTTTGAAATATTTTGATTTTTTTGATGTGGAGAGAACAAGACCTAGGGAACTAACCTAATGCCTCGAGGGCTCATTGATGATGGCCTTGCCTACATAACTAAGCAGAGGCATTGTAGTTCGATTATTGGAATGGGATATTAGCTCATACTTGGATGGATAATAATGTTTTTGAGGTTTTTGACATGTTTACGAATATTTTTTGATTTTACAAGATATTTGGAGTTTTTTGGATTTTTCAGGATATTTGGATATTTTTGAAATTTTTAGGGATATTTGGATGTTTTTGGATATATAGGATATTTGGATTTTTTTGGATTTTTTAGGGATATTTGGATGTTTTGGATTTTACAAGATTATACACAATTATAGAGATGACGAATCCAATCCATCTATCAGGTTTAGGAGGATGCCCTTAGTTGGGTATATGATTACATTTATTATGGATAGATGGGATTGTATAGATGGAGAATAGTGATAGTGCAACGAGGTTAGACACTTAACAAGTGATCAACCCATGGTTGGACACAAATTTATTATGATGTGGATGGATGGAATGGATGAAAGTGTGATTATGATAATTTATGGATGGGATGGATGAAAGCGTGATTATGATAACGAATGGATGAGATGGATGGGTGAAGAGAAATTTTGATAGATGATGATGCAAAGCTTATTCAAACGCAATGCATGTTTTCCAAGTTTTCCCCACAGTACCTGTCCTAGAAGCACCACATAAGTGATTTTCACTAAAAGGAGGATTTATTTCTCTTTACTATTTTTGATATTTGTTCTTCTTTTTTGATTTTTTTTCTAGAATTTTTTGATAGGATAGGTTTAGAACTTCTTAAGATGAATATTTTTGATCGGTTCCACCAAAGTTTATCCTTTAGGGGTAGCCAACTAATATGCTTCTGAGCCATAATTTGTTGTAATCACAAATTGTCCCAACCAATTCAATTAAAATTCTCCTTTACCCTCTTGATTAAGCTAAATCTTTTGATTTTCCTTAAAGATTAGGTCACCCACTTGAAAGTATATATTCTTGATTCTTTTATTGTAGTTGTGCTTGATTGATACGGTTTTGGTATTCTTGAAGATGGTTGAGAGTGCACATATGTATTTCATCTAACAACTCAAGCTCTTGTAGTTTAGATACTCGATATTCTTCATTGTTGACAAGATTTTACAAAGATGCCCTCAAGGAAGGAATTTTGACCTCTATATACAAGATAATTTTGGTTCTGTATACTAGGGTAAAAGGGGTAGCGCTAGTGGGTGTGTAGATACTGGTTCAATAGGCCCACAAGGTTGGATTCAATTAGAGGTTCCAATCATGATCAATGTCATTAATTGTCTTTTTGAGGATTTAAAGGATGGTTTTATTAGACGCTTCTACCTGGTCATTTCCTTGAGGATATTACGAGGTGGAAAAGTGGTGTTGGATATGGAACTTAGCACAAAGGTCAAGAATGTCTTGATTCTTAAAAGGAGTCCCATTGTTAGTGGCAATGGTTTGAGGTATGTTGTAGTGACAAACCAAATATTTTAAGATGAACTTAGCTATTTGCTTGATTGTGATATAGGTTAAGGGTACAACTTCTATCCACTCTTTGAAGTACTCAATGGTGGTTATAATGAATTTATGTTCATTTGATGAGGTAGGGGATATATTGCCTATGAGGTCGAGTCCCAACTATGAAAAGGGCTATGTGTAGTGATCAAATGTAACTCCTATGCTAGTGCATGAATAAGATCACTATGCTACTAGCATTGAAGACATTTCTTAGCAAATTGATTAGCTTCTTGTTCCATCATAGGACAATAGTATCCAGTCCTTAGTAGTTTATTGACTAGGCTAGGTCCGCTAGAATATGACCTAAAAACAACTTCATGTCTTCTTGCAAGGTGGCCAATACCTCTTCAAGATTAAGACATCTTAGCAATTTTCCATCGAGACTTTGTCGGTAAATCATATTGCCAAGAATGGTAAAGCGTGAGGTTTGTCGAATAAAGGTTTTCTTTTGATTTCTTGTAAGGTTAATGGGTATGGTTCCATTTTGAAGATAGGAATAGAAATCTTGATGCCAAGGTGAGTTAGGACCAACAACATCACGCATGAGTTCAAATTTTGAGACATCGAATGTGGGTGTAAGTAACTGCTCTACAAGAAACTCGTATTTGTAACTATTTTGTGACATGTTTAGAAGAGAATCAATAGTATCCATAGCATCAACAGCTCTATTATTGAACCTTGGTATTTTTTCAAAGAGAATGAGTAGAAAATACTACTTGAAACTATCTACCATTATTTTGTAAGGAAGTAATTTATCATCCTTGGTTAGGTATTTTTCATTCACTTATCAGATTACTAGCTATGACTCACCATAGACATAATTCCTTGATTTTCCATTCAACTGTCATTCTAATCTAGTCATCAATGCTTCATACTCTACTATATTATTTGTACAAGGAAAGGAAACCTAGTATGATTTGGGTATACTATCTCCTTGAGGTGTAATAAAGAGAATCCCAACTCTTGGTCCATGTTGGTTGTGAGATCCATCAAAGTACAATTTTCATCAGCTTGTTTGAGTCATCATAAGGATTCCTTCATCTGGGAATTCTAATATCAAAGGATGGTGATCTTCAATAGGCTCTTTGGCTAACTGATTCACTATCACTTATCCCTTGATTACTTTTTTGTCAACATATTATATTCCAAATTCACTAAGGATCATACCATTCGACCAATTAGGGCTTCCTTAGCCAAAATATATTTTAGTGGGTCCACTTTAGAGATGAGCTTGATCTATTGGTTAAGAATATAATGTCTAAGATTTTGTGATGTAAAGACAACGAATAAACAACCCCACTCCATAGGTGTGTAATTTAGTTCATATCCCACCAGTGTGCAACTGATATAGTTGTTGGAAATAAGTGTTATCACTGATTTCAACCCAATATGGGTTGTCATTGATTTTGGATGTGATGCTAAGGTGTGTACACTCTCTGGTGCTCTAGTGATAGTTGTCATGTTATGATATCTATTGGAGCAAGTCTGTAAAGTTGAACAAGGAAGGATAATTATCATTATGTTAACTAATTATGTTTTGGAGGATGATACTCATGTTTTGATGTGCCCATAGTCTTTCTACATTGACACAATCATAGGTTTATGTACCTCACACAAAGATATGTTGTAGAAGTTGGGCTAAAGCACTCATTGGAAAGACTCTATGGAAGATTCATGATATGGTGATCTACATTCTTCCGCAGAGAAGTATTTTGTCTTGCATTTATAAGGGAAGTATGATTTTGTTGTAAAGGTACCACATCCAAGAAATAATGTCATCACACTTCTGGCAATAAAAGTTACAAGTAATAGTGTTCCAATATGAACCCTAGCAGAGGAAAACAATGATGAAAGATTGATGAAATGCTCCACATTCTTCCAAAATCAATAGAATGATATTTTGGTTCTATGAAAATATTCTTTGGTGTTCATAACATACTACTTAGTAGTATCATGCATTTTGTTGGTGTGGAATTTTATTCTTTTTGTGATAGTTAGCTAAACTCTATCTAGAATGCTCTATTCCTATACTTTCAGTGGGTTTCTCCTCTTGTGATAACACATTATGATCAAATACTTTAGGAAAAGGTTGAATGAATATTGTGCATGATATATAACACTTACATCTCAATTCACATAATGATGTTGGTATCTTCCCATCTATGTGAAATCAATAGTGACGGTGTTGATGGTATTGATACTACTTGGGTAGACGTGACTTGTTTCATTGTTTGTGGTTGATCCTGATCAATTAATCTTATCTTGAAGATTTTTTTTTGGGCCCTGAAACTGTGAATGATGATCTGTAACTAAATACCTTTTACTTTGGATGTGTTTTGGAGCTGACCCTTACAATATCAATC
>CM021108.1:449001679-449037611 GCA_007115665.2 Sequoiadendron giganteum | reverse complement strand
ATAATAAAACTTGCTAGCCAAAAGATCCATGCAGCTCATGAATAATTTACATCCTTGTGAGAGAATCATTTTATTTTAACACCACATTTTATGGATAACATTTGGTATTTGAGATAAATTTAAGATTGAGGTCTCTTTGCCTTACTGACAATCTCTTTAGTACTAACCTTGTGTTTTGTTATGTGTCTTTTGTGTATCTTTTTTGTGTTTGCATTGTGTTTGCACTATGTTTTCATTTTATCATCATCTTTATGTTATATCATGTCATGTATTTTTTTGTGCATGCTTCATGTTTTCATCATGTAAGTTTGTGTATGTTGTTTTGTTGCATTGCATACTAAATTATCACCCATGACAATTTCACACTATGTTTTGCTCCCCCTGAGTGCATGGACGTAATTGAACACCTAATTACCTAAATTATGCATTTTGGGGCCCATTTTTATCATTTTCTAACAAATTGCAAGTAAAAAAAAATGCATACATCTAATACTTTGTCCTCAACGCCTTATTTCCCAAAAAATAGGGTTGGGACACAGTTGCCTAGGATGACTTAGTCCTTTTATTTTACCTACAAAATCAAATATGTCAGTGTCATAATTTTATTATTTGAATCTCAAATGTCCAAAGTTGATTGTCGAGATTTAATTTTTGGGAAATTAGAATATTTGCATAAAAATACCTAGTTATTGCTTCATTTGAAAACTAATTACAAATCAAGAGAAAGAAGTATTGTCAAGAGCATTATCAATCAATTCAAGAGCAACATTTCAGAGATTTATTGCAAAAATTCAATATACAATCATCATGTCAAAGTGTGTGAGTTTGTTCATGTTTATTTTTTCATATTGTTTGTGAGATCTAACCCTCGTAGGTATTCAAGAAAATAAATCCAAAAACATTCAAGCCTTGAGGAGATGTTCCTGACTTCAGTCCTTCAAGGAATCCATTGATGATTTGTGAGTTTCAGTCCATTATTGATTCATCATTCATTTTATCATTTGGCCTTATCCCTCAAAAGGATAGGCTCCCTATCATTGACATTGTCATTGTGGAAGTGGAAACACTGACACGGGGTTTGACTAAATCAAGCCCCTAAATGGCACAACCCTTCTTCTCTCTTTGAATGTGCAGATTTCATATCTAAATAATATTGGGAGAAGTTTGAAGGTTAATTCCTTATTGTTGCATTCAAACCCTACACCTTGATAAAAAAATAGGAACTCGATTATAGAAATATCTGATAGTGCAACAAGTGGAAACAAAAAGCTCTGATCTGGCTCTCAAGGACTACAAAAACATATTTTAAATTTCTCAACTAAAACATAGTCACCCTAGGTGACTTAGTCCTTAGTTTTCAGCCCAAAATTCATATGAAAGGTGCACAGTGTCCTTCTCTTTCTATTTCTATAGTTTGAATTTTTCTGTGGCTTTCTGTGCTTTTTGTGTTTTCATCAGAACAACAATTTGCATTGTTACCCTATCCATTGCATTGCACTTCATCCCTAAATTCATTTCAAATTTGGTAAAGGGAAAGTTGACTCACCTTTTAGGTTGTAAGTCAGTCTTATACCTTGTCCAAATTCATCAAACCCCCACTACCTCAAATCTTTAATGAAACATTTAGAAAAATGCCTAAACCCTAGGGTCAAATCCTAAGGTTTCATTTTTTTTGTGTTTCATACATATGTATATGTTTCAATTAAGATATATGAGTTTAAAATATATACATTATTATAAATTTAAAGTGTATATATATCTGTATTTTTTTTTAATTATCAAAATATATATATATTATTGGAAAACATATATTTTAGATTGTTGATATTTTTGGATTGAAATTGTGTGCTATTTTTTACATCAACATTGTGGATCATACTCCTTGATCCATCATCAGGATAAGAAGTAGATAGAGAGAATATGAAAAATGTATTAGTAGATTTGGATATAAAAATGAGAGGGTTTTGGGGGGATTGGAGGACACTAATCTCAAAAACAACAAGTTCAAGGTGTTATGTAGGAAAAAGTGAACCTAGTGTTTCACTAGGATTAGCTACCTTTCCCCTACATAACATTAGAATTTTTGGATTGGCAAAGGGAATGAGATTGAATTACAACCTAAAAGGTGATTCAATAAACCCTAGATCTAAATTCTTTTGGAGGTTGGTAATGGATTTTTGATGAAAATACAATGATGCAACTAGCTAACTATGAGAATGCATTGTTCTGGTATGAAAATAGACAAACTAGAGACTGATAACCAAAATTGAAGACCAAAAATGAATAGAGAAGATATTGATGCACTCATGATTTAAGTTTGATCCTAATCTAGATGGACAAGGGCACCAAGGGTGCCATAGACTAGGGATTTGAAACCAAAAATTGACTTCACAATCCTCAGGTGTTACACCTCGTCTCATAATTACTAAGTTACTTTTACCTTCATGAGTGAAAATGTTGATAAATGTAAATCATGGGATTAGTAGGTTCAATAGATGAATGAAATATGTAAATATGCATTAACATTTTATTGCTTTTAAATAAATGATTATGTTTTATATTGATGAAATGCGATGAAATAATATGTATTGCAATATGAATATTTTAATGCTTTTTCGATGCAAATGTTTTATGATGCAAATGGATTTAATGAGAGAACTAACTACCTATGCAATTTATTAAGTTGGATGAAGGAATATATTTAAGACCTTAGGTATGCAAGGGGGAGTATCACTCAGGAGATAAACTTGGTCTGGTAACCCTTAATAAGCCTAACTAAGCTTTCACACACTCACTTCTAGTTTGGTCAAGTCGAGTCAATATCTTGGGAATTGGTAGGTAACCTTTAGTCTTGTTTGTGTATAATTTAGAAGAGGTTATGATCTTGTCTGTGAATGTTCTTGATTAAGGTTATGTGATTGAGTCTCTCTATCTAGTGAGAGTTTTTTTTTTGTGTTCATATTTGTCGATGAAGTATATACACGTCATATATATTTTTCGATCGATGGGGTTGTGATTTTATGTGTTTAAATGTTGAGGCAATAATATATATTATATGTATATGTATATATATATTAATATGTGTGTATGTAATCACGTAAAGGAAACATACATATGAGCATATTAATATTATATATACATGTGTATATATATGTATATGCATGCATTATTATTTTGTGGAATATGTAAATATGTGTATATGAATTTGAATATCGAATAATGAATTTTATAATCATCTAAAATTGATATATATATATATATATATATATATATATATATAAAATATATGAATCATTTTAATAGTGTTGGAAATGATTATTTAAGTGCATGGTATTCAGTGCAATATATATGAGATAGAATAAAGTGTAACAAATATAAGTTGGTGCACAAAATTTAATGACCTTGCATATTAATTTAAAACGTTGTATATATATTTGAAGATGGTGCATTGAGTAAAGCATAGTGCATGGTTTATACATGCCATATAAATGTTTAGTGTTGCAAATGTATATGGTAAAGGGAAATGCTATGATAGCATGTGGAAAGGAATGCAAACCAAGTTTAAAGGTAGTAAATTCAACACAATATGACTTGGTCATTATTTGTAAATGCTATGTGAAAACTGAAATGTGTAAATGACATTTCATAAAGGATTAAAATGTTGTAATAGAAAGATAAAAAATTATAAGTTGCAAACTCAAGACTTGGTCAATGCTAAGAATGTTATGTGGAGTATTAAACATGTAAATCATATTTTGACTTGGTCTTCAAACTGTAAACACCAAAATATGAACCTTGCTTGTATTTAGAAGTCTTTTCTGAGTGTATTCTCCAACATATTATACATTCTTGTTTCTAATTTTTTGAGTTTCTATTCCACTACTTTTCTAAGTTTTTAGAGTTTAAGATATTTTTTGAGAGAGAATTTGAGAGAGCAAGTATTGTGAGTTTTCCAAGAGAGGATAGAGGTTGGAGATAGGTTGGATATTGAAGAAGTTGCAAGTTGATTTTGTGAAGGTTAAGTTAGGAATCCAGATTGGTCATTAGGAGTTTTGTAAATGCATGCATGCTAATTTCTACTCCATTATGCATTTTATGTTAGAAAATATTGTATGACTTTGTTATCTTGTTTGGAAAGTAAGCTAATTATTTTATTATAAATTTGGTTATCATCTTATTTGGATAAGTATGAACGATTCTTGATGAGTCTATTTGTTAGTGAACCCCGTTATAGGGATATATGCATATACTCTATTTATTGGATTATGAGTGTTTAAGTTGTTAGCTTATAATGTTAAGTAAACCTTTGTGGACAATGAGATTAGTAATACTATGAAAAAGGTGGCATGATAGAAATGTCATCATTGTTAGGTTATGATGTTATGCAAACCTTGATTGATAACCTTTACTTGATTGATTACTCATATCTACTTGAAATAGGAGGAGTCTTTCTCTAGGGATAGGGTATAAACTTGATGGTTATATCATTATTCAAAATTAGGGTTGGAAAAAATTATTCTATGATTATGTTATTTGTTTATTTTGATTAAGGGTCTATTCCTATTTACAGAATTTTGGAATGGGACTCACATACCAGCAACCCAAAGCCATGCTGAGAAGAGAACTTGTAGGTGTAGAAGAACAAACCCTTCTCAGGCTATTGTCCTCCATATTTTAAACACATGTAGTAAACATGAGAATATTTGTGATATATTGAAAGAGAGGTTTTTATGATGGTCACTTGATCGTTGCATTACTTTTGTCAGAAACCCTAGGTTAGGAATAACTTATTTTGTAAGGTTGTTTATTTAATTATTGATTGAATCAAATAAGTTAGGATTAACCTATATGATATGGTTGATCATTTGATTGTTGATTATACTTTAAATTTGAGTTAATTTATTGTTGAGACCATACTTTTGAATGAGTCAATTATTGATATGATTATTATTTTGATTGAGGTCATTTATCAAGATGAGATTATACTTTTGATGAGAATTATTTATTGTCGAGATATACTCTTGAATGGAGACATTTATTGTTGAGATTGTACTTTTGGAAATAGAGTCATTTAATGCTATGTCATTATGAAATACCTATGTGGTTAATTAGGTTAATCCTGGGGTTGGGATAATCCATGGGAAAGGGTGCAACCTAGTTAGTCAAGATGTTATGACATCACTTACTTCTTAACATGAGATATTAATAGGTTATTCTTAGGGTTAAAGGTTACTTCATGGTGAAAGGGGATAGCCTATGCATAGGATATGAATGGTCAATTAAAATCAAGCTAGGAAGGTGGGTGAGCATGTGGCATCCACTCTAAATTCTGGGTGATGAATACTTTGACCAAAGTAGTGTAAGTTGCCACTGTTTACACTATCAGTTCACTATGATCCAGGATTACATACTAGGAAGGGAATGTCATATGTGTAGGTTGTAGCCACTTTGTGATAGATCTAGATATGTAGGACATAACACCAAGAGGGAAGGTCATTATTATTATGAGGTTACCAAACCAATCTCTTCGTTGAAGGGAGGGCCATCTTACCAATTAGGTAGATGTGAGGGGGACCGCAATAAGTCAATGGTTGGTGAAAAAGTGTTTAAGTGATGCTTCTCCTCATCAGTAGGTGACCAAGAATTTATGGAGGGCACCTAGACCATTTTTATACGTAGTTCCAATAAGCTCATAGAATTTATGTAAGTATTCATGCATCCATTTCTATGGAAAATTGTAAAGGACAAATGTAAACATGAAATTATGTAATAATAAATCAATACTTTGGAAAGTAATACTTTTTTGTAATGCAAAGGGAAATTTTGGAATGATGTTTGTTTCAAATGTGCATATTATTCTTATAAATTAAAATAAAATTTTGATTGCTAAGTGTTGGCATCATAGTTTATTTACTTGAGGTTAAAAACATAGTTAAATTTTTGGGTAGAACAATGGGCATGTTACATCAAGTCCCTAGTATATGGCTTCTTCCTTTCGAGTCTCATTATTGGATCTTTGTCTATTACTGCGATAATGGAGTTTATGTATCTTGTCAAGTTGTAGGGCTTGAATGCATAAATGAGTAAATTGTCTTCAATCTCCTTCCAATCCTATTTAGATCTATAACCTGCACATTTAAAAGAAGAATAAAGGTTGTGCCATATAGGGGCTCACCTTAGTAAAACCTCATGTTGGTATTTCTACCTTCACAATGGAAAAATTGATGATAAAGAGAGTTTGTCCTTTTGAGGGATAGAGGCTAAATGATAAATGAATGATGAATCAATAATTCACTACAACTCGCCACTCAAATATGATCTCCTTGATGGACTAAAGTCGTGATCATACCTTCAAGGATTAATTACAATTTGGCTTGACTTGACTTGAAGACCTACAAGCATTAGTACTCACAAACAAAATTCATGCATAAACATGAACAAAATCACATAAAACTTGACATGATGCTTTAATGATGAAATGTTGTAATAATTCTACAAATTTTGGTCTTGAATGCTCTTAGGACACTTGATTTGCTTAATTGAATTTCTCATAATTTCCCTCCTTAAATTGTGAAAATACTATGTATTTATATGCAATTATTCTATTTACCAAAAAATTAAATCTTGATACAACCAAAAAATTGGATTTGAATTTCAAATAATAAATTACTCAGAACGACATATTTAAATTTGGGGCCATTTTAAGAGGAAAAGGACACAAGCATACTTTGGTCTTGCATATTTTTTTTTTGATAAATGATAAAATGGGCCATGGGATTCATAATTTAGGAAATTAGGTGCACAATTAGGTACAAGCACATAGGAGGGAGAAAAATATAGTGTGATATTGTCGAGGGTGACAATTTTCAATTCTACATTTATCCCTCACTTTAGTGAGAGTATGAACTTATGATCAAACTCATGCTAAAGAATATGTCAAGAGGGGTTCATTTATCCAAATATTGAAGAGATAGGATTTCAATGAATCTAGGAGAAGTGCACAAGCCCTCAAGATTCAAGATCTCATGGAAAACCAACATAAGTACAAAGGAACACACATGTATGAATTGTAATGCAACATGACAACACAAAACACACAGGAAAAAAACACAACACAAAAAAATAATGAAAATGAAAATGCAAAAAGGAGGGTATGACTATCACAGACTAGCAAGCTCCGCAAAAATATTACTAGGATCCATACCCAAGGTGTTCATGACATAGGCTAAAAAAGTTAGATATTTTCTAGGTGAACCGTGAACCAAGGCACCATAGGTTAGTGAAGTTTGACATTCACCAAGTGAGCCTTCTAAAAAGAGTAGCAAAATGAGAAACACACAAGGGCTAGTGAGGACCAGTTTTCACTAGGTATGTACCCATGTCAACGATACCAAGAATTATATTCCTAGTAATTCTAATACGGTGCTACAAATGATCAAAATACTAAGCCAATGCATCACTAAATCCAAAGTGTGTGAACAAAGTGAAGCACATAATTGAATGTATGCCCCACCTTAAAGTAATTGCTAAACACCAAGTTGTGAGCAATTGCTTTAAGTTGGAAAAATTTTATATTCTAAATGATAAGGTCATGAGAGCTTATTTAGAAAGCCCTATGCTAATGACATGTTTCTGAATAAAGCTAGCTCATAATGATGGGTTTCCCCCAATGCAATTCCAAAAACAAGGAAAAGATGATCACATAAGGGATCCATGAATCTGGGGTCAATAAAAATTTTGCAACAATACGATATGATTGAGCTTGAAACTGACATCATTCCCCCAGATACTCATGGAACTACGAACACAATAGAATAATGACATGTAGAGAGAAGAAAAAAACTTTTGGGTCAACATGGAAGAGACCTAAATGTCTTAACGCTCTACATCATCCCCAAAAGGAAAACAAAAAACTACAAAAATACTTACAGCATAAAGAAGAAAGGAGATACTAATAGATGAATGTCACAAAAGAATTATTTCCTTTGTATCCTTGTGCCAATAGAGAAACAAGGGTCCTCCAAATAAAACTCACAAACATAAAGACACATCAAGCAACACAACATGAGATATCACATCACGTGTAGGCAAACACAAGTAACACATATAGAAAACACAAAGGGTAACACACATGCGAGTTGATCTAAAGAAAATCATGTGTATCCCAATCTTGCTTGTCATATATGGAAGGCAAAGAACTAGACAACGAGACAACATCAGAAAACTCATGCTAATCATATATCCAACCCATCAACTACAATCACAAGCTCCCTATGTTGAAATAGTCGACGAAGATAGACACATCTAGAAACCCCCACTACATGGTTAATGTCTAGTCTAAAAAGACATCAAGGCATTCCAAGTCTACCAATAGCACCACATAGAGGTTGTATCCATGCAATATCAAGAACCATCCACAATGGCATGCACAACCTGCAACCAACACATTGTTGCAAGTACATCTCTCACCACAAGTATCCAAAACTCTCCCATGTTCACATCTAACAAAGGACAGAGATCAAGGAGCCTCCATGTCATCACCCAAACCCAAGTGACAACACATGACCACAAACTAGCAATCACCATAGATCCTCACATGATCTCAACTCCAACATCATGTGAATCTAAACATCTAGGAAGAAAACCAAGACCAAAGAGAGAAACTCTGCACATCATACACGTGTAGAATGTCCTACATAGACCTCTAAATTATCAATTGTGTCAAGTATGATCTCCTCCACAACCCCAAAAGAAAAGCCTCAAAAACACCCATCATGTTCAATCTCCAAGATCAAACACAACATATGTATCATGTAATCATATGGATGTAAGCTTATCAAGAGAAGACAAAACTAGGTCAAATTCCCATATCAATAAATCATCCCATTACCATCTCCTAAACTCCTCATAAATGACATCACAATATCAACTCATATGCTTAAGGAGATAACCATGTTGAACATCTCTCATAATGAATCCTCCAAAACCATATGATCGTAGCTCAAGATCCATATCAATGAAAGATAACCATAACACATGAGAGGATTTAAGGGGCTATACCTCTCAAGTGACAAACTACAAAGTAGACCAAGAGTGGGGAATGAAAATGCTCCTCCAAGATATCCAAGTCATAATGACCCATCTAAGAGCAATCTCCTCACAAGTCTATCATGAAATCGCATCCATGTCTAGGTGAAAAGATCCTCAAAATTCCTATTGAGATCTCATCAAGAGTACCCATCTCAACATATTCTCTCATCTTAAGAGAAATACAGCCTCACCCACGTCTCCATACATCCATGAGAACCAAAAACTGATCAAATTGTACTAAGCTCCAAATGAAAACACTTCACTCTCATGAATCTCTCAAGCATATGACCAATATACTCAAAACACAAAGAACTTTCTAGATCACTGTCAAAGTTCCAACTACAGTTAAGAACTTTTCATGAAATCATGACCTAACCATCTCCTCCAAGGATATAAGATGCTCCAAGTGAGCAAAACATGGTCTCAAGAGCAATGTAATATCCTAAAACTCTAATGTGCCATCAAGTGTATATCATGACATACCAGCAACATACTCTAAACCAACATCACCTATCAGAGCATTACCGAGACCCCAACCAAAGACTCCAAGAGTCCTCCATGGCTCTAAGGTATCACACATCTTCAATCTCAGTAAGACCATATCCAAATATTTTCCATATAAATGAAAAAGAACCCTTCTGCAACAACATGATCTAAGAGTTCCTCCTAGTAACATGTACAACACAAAAGAAGATCATCCATCACCAAGTGATGAATCCAAAGTCACTATTAAGCTCCCATTGAATAGTGATACTGAGCTCCTCAAGCATCATGACCATCCATCTCCTAATCTAAAGATCTTCTAGGCCTACACACCCACATGTCCATTTGACAATAATATCATGTGGCACCAAGATCTCCTAAGCAAGGAAATACACCATCACTATCACAAAAACTCACACAAATAGTGTATCCAAGCTATTCATGACATTATGATTAAACATGCTACAAGTCCCTCACAACCGACTATTTAGGTACTCAACACCATCCTCTCATCCTAATGCAACACATACCAATATACCAATGACCATAGACAAGGTCAACTAATGAATTACGCATCAACTCCAAATCATTCTCGTGGAAATAGACAGTCCACATCTGAGTCCTCCCATTGCAACTAAATGAGTGACCATCCCATACAACTACATGATTCGTAGATATTAAAAATTGAACATGCAAATCCATCATCATATTAGTAACATGCAAAACTAGGATATCAAAGAAGATATCATGTAGATTTTCAAGACAAAAACACCAAATCACTAGTAGATCTAATTTTCCAAATAAACCACAACATGAGCACCATAGTCAAGGAACCCTCCAAGAATTTACCACAAAAATGTTGAGTGACTAATCACATACCAATGTCTCCATACAAAAAAGGTCTGATATCTCCTCATATCATGCATGAAGAATGCATGCAAAGCTGCAACTATCTTACATCTAGAATCATCCAAAGACCATGACCTAGAAAATAATTATCTACAGATCTACAAAACTATTTTTTTTTACCGTGGAAAAACCACAAAACCACGATGTTTTTCAACACACATGCAAATCCACATTCACTTATCATCTAGAAGACCCAAAGTTTGGAGAGAAAACATAGAAGTTAATCTAGAACAATAGATTATCATGAATATGCATCGCCAAATATTTTTAATAAAAAATATATAAAACCCTCAGATCTAAGTAACATGAATCTAATCCATGCAAGCACAACCATCCATCGAGAAAGTAGAGATCCATGAGCTCCAGACCCATTTGTAAGCAGACTCCACCACCACCATGTACATGCATCCAAGAGAGAGCTAGGCTATTCTAGAAGCTTCAGATCATCCAATGATCAACTTTATATCCTACATGCATTCAAGGATTACAAAAATAGTGCCTTCCAATACCAGGAGCTAAAATAAGCACCCCATACAAGAACAACACACCACGATCACAACACAAGTATCTACATATCACCAAGGAGCCCATCTCAAAAACCCAATATGAATACTATGTTGCACACCATGAAGTGTAACCACGCGCCATGCATCATGTTTATTTAGTTGTCTAACTAGGAGCTCCAAACCAACAACATTTCAATGTGATCAACTCCACTTATTTTTATCTTAACCATCCTTCTATGTGCCTGATGTTTCCAAAAACTAACACAATTGTAAGTCTTTCACTTGCCAAAGTATTAAAAATGAACCCATTCCTTTAGCTTAGATCCCCTCAAACCTCCAAGTCTAAGGAATCACTAAAAGAAATACCCAAAACTCCAGACACCACATGCATCACGATGCAAGCACATTCAAGTGACATGTAAGTCCATGCAAGTACATGAAACCTACATACATGCACATGCAAATCTGGAACTGAACTCTAATACCAATTTGAAGGGAAGTTTTGGGCATCCCGGAACACCATCTAGAATCAGTATGTGCCTTTGATAAATTCACATCAATTTAGCAACCTCAAAAGAATATACTACTATGCCTTAAAGTGGAAATTGACATAGTTATTTTCTCGCTATTAATTCTTAAAGGAAAGAGATTGTAATTAATTCTTATATCTTTTCAAATCAAGGAGTAGATCTTTTCAAATCAATTAGTTTCAATAGCATTTCAGACACAAGATTAAACAAGAATAATAAGATGGAAGAGAAATAACACACGGATTTACATGGGGAAAACCCTTTCGAGTAAAAAACTCCACACTCCAAAACCACAAAGCTATTATATTATTCAGTAAAAGAATAGTTACAATACATTATTTAGGCTCAAGGCCATTATAAGAGATTTACATCTTATTCCATCTCCAAAAAAAATTAGGTAGCATAACCCTTGTGAACAACTCTCCTCACATGACTCCTTTAGCAAAACACCTATATTTATAAAGTATACAGTTCCTAGGATAAAATTTTCCTCAAACCCACACCCATGCATGAACATGCAGTTCAAGAAAGGCACTACATGTAACAACATGCAACATGCACATGCAAAAAAGCACCTATCAAAAATTTGGGCATCCACATTCCAAGTTTGACTCAACTAGGAATAGAAATTACATCCATGCAAAACTGCCCTTGCAAATAGCAACTTCCAACCTTGACTTTTCAAATTGGGTGCCAACTTCCACAAAAGTAGGTGCATGCCATAGTTAACTCAACAATACCATGACACGTGCCACCATCATGCAAATCTGAGAATTTTTTACAAATTCCTCTCTCCAAATGAGCACCCAAGTGACAAGTGCCACTATGTATCACCTCCATGAAGTGCCTAGGTGACAAGTGGCACTTCATTAAGCTTTGCACCTTGCATGTAGGATAAATCTCTTCCCCACAAGTCTCGTAGAGTGCTATGACAACTATTATAGTTGGAAACTTAGGATATATCAATATTTACACAAATATTTATCCCTAAAATAATTCTAGGACTCAAAAGGTTGAGACACCATAATCCCAATAGTCTCTTGGTCTTTTATATGACATAGGTGGAGGAACTACAATATAAATTCTTGGTGTACTTGGAAGGATATCTATCTTAGACATGGGATCATCAACCACTTGTGAGGTGGGAGGAACAACCATAGAAGTCACTATAGATTGATCATCCTCATGTTGTGTATTTCTAAGGGATAATTATGATATGTATTTTTCTTTAAAATTTTGATATGATCTAAAAAATAAATCTTCATGAGGCTTAATAGGTTTGAGGCCAAAATAATCTAATGAAAATTTTCCATAGGAAGCCAAAGGTTTAAACCCACTATGATGAACTGTATATATTTGATTCTCAAATGGGAACTTTATGCATTTGTGGATTACCAATGGGATTGCATTCATGGAGCATATCCGTGGATATCCCAGATTCACATTGAATTCATCCAACGTCAAGATGATAGTGAATGATACATCTAGTTATTTTGGTCCAACTTTAAGTGGAAGGGTTATCATACCCATCTTAGGGCGAGTGAAACCATCATGAGTTTTTAACCATAATTTTTATTGTTCATAATAATCTTTATAGAGTTCATGCACAAATAAGAATTATTTCATGATCACATTCTCTAGACACATGGGATCAATGAGTATCCTTGGTTTAAGTTTGTCATTAATATGATCAGTGATATAGAGAGGACCATATGGTGCATGGAGTATAAATGCATCAATATGTGTGAAAGCAATGTTAGGTAACAAAGTGGTTTGACCCTTATGAGGTTGGACATATATTTCATTAACAAAATTGGCTAGACCATCAACATTTGCATATCATCACAAGCTTGCACAAAGTTGGATGTATTATTTGGCATGGATTTATGAAAATTTGCAAATTTTGATTGGATGGAGCTACAGACTTTTTTCCTTTATCATTAACATCGGCCAACTAGATGAGATTACAATTAGTGAGGTCTTGCACTCGGTGTTTAAGACACATAAATTGATCTATATCATGTCCAAGTGTACAATGATATTAACAAAATTATTTTGGGTTAAAGTTCGAAGGTAAAGGTATAGTTGTATCCATGGGTCTAATTGGAGGTAATTGGATTAATTTCTTACTTAGCAATTGCAACATTTGGGTAAATTATCTATCTCTTGGCCTAAACTGATAAGGAGTTGAACTTATGGCAATGACATGTGTTTCAATATTGTTAGTAGTTTGAGGAGTGTTTATCTTAACAAAGATCTTATTTTGCTTCTTGAATGGTTGATAATTTTTTTGAGGCACATATTTAGATTGACCAATAGGAGTTGATGGAGGTGTACCCTCATATTGACTAACCAATATCAGATAATCACAAAGAGCCATACACAAGTGTGTAAAGGATAGGTACTTCATCAACAATAGCTTGTCTCGAATGTTAGGTTAAAAATTTCCTATAAACACCCTTTGGACATCAATATTAGGAAGATGATAGGAGATTATTTAGTAAAGCAATTGATATCATCCTATAAATTCTATTATCTTTTCTTTAGGTTCATTTTTGCAATGCACTAAATTAGTTAATGTTATTTGAGGACCAATGTTTTCTTGAAAATATTGGAGAAATGCACTAACAAGTTCAATGAATGAGTTTATCGATTTATTTGGTGATGAGAAAAACTTTTCCAAGGCCCCATGTCTTTCAATGATCTAGGAAAGAGCTTAGCTAGGAGCTTATCTTCAAAAATGAAGTCGCTACATAATGCAAAAAAAGTTGAGACATGGTTGTTTGGATATCCCTTACCATTGTATTTCTCAAACCGAGGTATCTCCATTTTTTGAGGTATAGGTCTTTTCAGGATAACAATCAAACAATGAGTTTTTTGTGAGATATTATGAAGGTTTACCATTTTGACTTTGATTCGATGTTGAATTTTTTTGCTGAAGTGAAGTTATATTTTGCAAAATTTGATTATGATTGGATCATTGTTTGACATGTTTTGAGAGTTTGGTGAATATGGTGGGATTGTGTAAATGGTTGGTGAACTACTATGTTGCATTTTTATGAGTGGTGATGAATATTGAGGTGTTATGGTGATATGACAAAACTATAAGGATTCTCACTAGGAAGCCCTAAGCTTGGAGTCAGACCATTGGTATATTGTATCATTGAAGATGTGGTTGGTGGTGTAAATATAGGAATAGAAGGTATGGTTGTGGGTAGGGAGACTTGTTTTCCTCCTTGGTTTTGAGAATTTACAAATGCTTGAGTACAATTAGTTTTCTCAAGGATGTTAGCATCTACTATATGAGCTAGACTATGCAACACCTCTATTCCTTGAGTATCATTAATCAACTTCCTAAGGTTATCCATGATAGGCATCGTTTGTCCTACAAAAGATTCAGTGCTTAAGTACTCTTGAAGGCCCTCTAAATCTTTGTCCAATTGTTTTAATTTATCATCAAAAACTTGGGCAATATTAGTCTCTTAGTCCATAAATATGTTTTATAATGAGGTTTCCATGGGTATTGTAGGATTAGGCATAGAATCCAAAATGGGTTGGGTATTGACAATACTTGGCATGAAAGAGTTGGAGTACTCAAGCTCCATAGTGGATGTAATTATAGTGTGGGATTTCATAATTTTTCAACTCCATTTCACAAAGGTATTAGCAATAGGACACTAGATCATAAATTTTGTATGAGTTTCAAAATACTTGGTTAAGGCCACTATGAACACTAAGGTATAGAATAGTCACAACAAAACATACAAGATCCAAAATTAGAGAGAACAAACATACAGTGATAGAGGTCTGATAGAAATTTGAGCCAAAATTAGCTGGTCTAGGGCATAAGGACACCCTAGACTGATAAAGTTTTTTGCTAAATTTCAAGTCTCAATGTTTGTAATATTGTTTAATAGTTTTGTTATGTGATAGTGCGGGTCTGACAGTGAATAATTTTCTAGAGTTTGACTAATTTATGATTATACAATACAAAATACCAATATGTAAGCAATTTTCAAAATGTTTTAGGCAATAAAATGAGATTCCTAAATGCAATTTTCAGATCTAAAGTGTAGCAATTTACTAATATTAATTTACAAAATCTAAAAATGAAGATCTTGATGTCTTTTTGCAACAAAATAATATAATTTTCATATCTAAAGTGTAGCAATTTACTAATCCTAATTTACAAAATCTGAAAATGAAGATCTTAATATCTTTTTGCAACAAAATAATGCACTTTTTCACTTTTTTGACTTAGATATATACAAAAAATGCCTACATGAATGCAATGAACACTTTTCAAATTTGATTTCAGATCTAATATGACCTAATGCAGATTTGTAAATACAAGTAAGATGTAGATCTAACCTAAGATAAATTAAATTAATTCTATTTGAACTTTAAATGCAATATGGTATGCAAATTTTTGATTTTTCAATGTTTTTTTGATGCAATGATGGATGCCTAAATGATAAATGTAAGAAAATTCCAGATTAATCTTAGATCCAAGATGATATGCTTCAGGTATCAGAAGGAATGTAATGCAAAATCAATTGGGCTCACCAAAATGTTATGTAGGAAAAAGTGAACCTAGTGTAAATCACTAGGATTAGCTACCTTTCACCTACATAATACTAGAATTTTTAGATTAGGAAAGGGCATGAGATTAACTTACAACCTAAAAGGTGAGTCAATCAACCCTAGATCTGAATTCTTTGGGAGGTTGGTAATGAATTTTTGATGGAAATGTAATGATGCAACTAGCTAACTATGAGAATGCACTATTTTGATATGAATACAAATAAACAGGAGACTAATAACCAAAACTGAAGACCATAAATGAACAAACCATATATTGATGCACTTGTGATTTAAGTTTGAGCCTAATTTGGATGGACAAGGGTGCCCTAGACTAGGGATCTGAAACCAGAAACTGACTTCACAGTCCTTAGGTCCTTGGTATGTAGCTTCTTCCTTTTGAGTCTCGTTATTGAATCTTCATCCATTATTGAGATAATGGAGTTTATGTATCTTGTCAAGTTATAGGGCTTGAATGCATAAATGAGTAAATTATCTTTGATCTCCTTCTAATCCTATTTAGATTTGTAACCTGCACATTCAAAAGGAGAAGGGTTGTGTCATATAGGGGCTTACCTCAGTCAAACTCCATGTTGGTATTTTTACCTCCACAATGGAAAATTTGATGATAAAGAGAGCTTATCCTTTTGAGGGATAAAGGCTAAATGATAAATGAATGATGAATCAACAACTCGTTGTGACTCATCACTCAAATCTGATCTCCTTGATGAACTGAATTCATGCTCATCACCTTCAAGGATTGATTGCAATTTGGCTCAACCTGACTTGAAGACCTACAAGCATTAGTACTCACAAACAAAATGCATGCATAAAAATGAACAAACACACATAAAACTTGACATGATGCTTGAATGATGAAATGTTGCAATAATTCAACAAATTTTGCTCTTGATTGCTCTTAGAACACTTGATTTTCTCAGTTGAATTTCTAATAATTTCCCTCCTTAAAATTATGAAAATAAAATGTATTTATATGCAATTGATCTAATTTCCCAAAAATAAAATCTCGATAGCCAATAATTTGATTTGAATTTCAAATGATAAATTACTAACATCAAGATATTTAAATTTAGGGCCATTTTAAGAGGAAAAGGGCACAGGGCACCCTAGTCCAGATCCCACTTTTTCTGGGATCCAATGTGTTAGAGGCAAAAATATTAAATGCATACTTTGGTCTTGCACATTTGATTTTTCGATAAATGATAAAATGGGCCATGAGATGCATAATTTAGGAAATTAGGTGCACGATTAGGTCCAAACACATAGGAGGGAGAAAAATCTAGTGTGAAATTATTGAGGGTGATAATTTACGACTCTACACAAGGAAGGGAGAGGAGAGATGAAAAATAGGAAAGAAAAGAATTAAAAATACTTGATAATATAAATAACAAATTATAAAAGGCAAAACTTATTATATGATAATAATGGTTATGGTTAATGTAAAAATAAATAAAATTGTTATTATATCATCAAGTTGTTTTGATTATATGGGAAAAACAAGTTTTGAAGGGACCTGAAACCCTTAAACAAATGGATTTTGACAGGACCTGAAACCCAGACCAAGAACAATCAGCTGAAATAAAAATAAAACACAGACCATCAACAACCCAACAGCAGCAACATCAAACATAAATTACAAGACAACTCCAGCTACAAAAAGGATGATAAGGGACCTTGAACCCAATCCAACAAGGTTTTGACCAAGACCTTAAACACAAGAAAAGAAGGGACCTAAAATCCTAACATAACAAAAGAACTGCTTCCGCTTGAGATAGCCAGACAACCAAACAATCATTAACCTGTAACAACCAATTGCAGCAAAATGCTTAACAACACCCAATGAATCCAAACACTTATCATCAAGTTGTTATTAAAACACATACAATTATTAATATTATATTAAATAATAAAATAACATGTTAGATATAACTATAGAAATGATAATAAAATATTTTAATATAATAGAAGATATTAATAGCATATAATATTTAATATTATATAATAGACTATGGAAAGTCATAGTCTATCGTATAATGTTATATTATATGTTAAATAATATTATAAATTAAAGTTATAAAATATTAATATTGTACAATAGACTATTAAACAAAAAAGGTATATTATATAATATCCTAAAATATTAAATAGAATAAGATAGAATAATATAGATTCATAATTAAAAAATATTGACAAGAACCAATCAATAGACAATTCTAAAAATTAATGGAGACAAAATAATAGAAGCGACGAAATACAAAACAAATAATATAAAATAGTCAAAAATTAGACAATAAAAGAATAAATAAAACCTATAATATCTTATCAAATAATACTAGCTATGGCACCTTGTGCAATGGGTACGCCGAAGAGGTATGGAAGGTCAATTAGGAAAAAAATGGTTTATTTTTTGCACACATTTGTATAGTAAATGAGATCAATTGGTAGATCATTTAGAAAATGATTTAATATTTTTATTTTTTATTTTTTATTTTTTATTTTTTAATTATAGAATAATATTATTATATTTATTTTTTAAATTTTATGTATTAACTATTATATTATTATATAAATATGTATTATTTATGTCATTATTATATTAATCTATTATATTTATTATTTATGTATTAACTATTGTATTAACTATTATATTGCTATATAATATAAAATTATATATTATAAACCAAATTAATTATTATATAGAACTAATTAATTATGTCGTAATGTTAAAACCTAAATGTGCTCGTTATTAAGACTGTAATTTATGCTAATTTATACTTAACTACTTAGAATAAAGGATGCTCAAATTTTAAAACCTAATATATATGTATTTGATAATTTTGTTAAAAAATAAGATATATAATAAATAAATATTTTTAATTATATAAAATATACATCATATATTAGTTATACTAATTTATACTTAACTACGTAAGATAAAAGATGTCATAATTTTAAAACCTAAATGTACTCATTATTAAGATCTTGATCGTAATTTTCATTTTATTTAAAAACCTAAATGTGCTCATTATAATTTTCATTTTAATAAACATACTCTAAATCCCTTGTCAAAGTCTACTTGCTACCAGTAATTGACTAAATGCATGACTAAGAGAGATAAAAATTTAACAACCAAAACTTAAAGAAAATATGAAATAAACATAGATTTAAGACCAAAAAATTAATGCAACACTAAACCAAACATGGTCGTCAAAAACAACTATCGTGGATGCGTACTGCTTTACGCAAGAGGCATGTCCATTCCCAAAACTGCTTTCCCCATGTAATTTAACGAAGGAACTACCACATAAGCCCCACACCCTCGTCGTCACCCCGTCCAGTAAACAACTTTCCTCGTCCCCTTAAAACAACTTCCAAAAGTTGTTTCCCGACTGAGTTTGCGGTCACCAATTTCATAAGGGGCGTAATAACAAGTGCAGTTCCCAACAGTAAAAACCCTAATGATCAAGCCCGTCGATCTTGTTGTCCTCTGCAATCCAGGAAAAATACGAAAAAATAATCGAAAAATGGCGAAAAATGATGGATGATCAAGATTCATTTCACTGTCAACCAAGGCTTCTTGTTACGTTTCAACTATTGAAGGAGAAAATGAACTTGGAAAGTTCATATACAGACATGCCTTCAGCGTAATTATAAATGCAACAAATAATAATAAAAATCAAATATTTATTTAGTAAAACATAAGAAACAAAAATTAAAAGAAGAAACGCTATATAAATAAATATGAACTAGCTTATCTATCTTAATATATTATATGCCGAGAGATATAATTTTCTAGGCATATTTTTTTTCTTTTTTGAATTTAAAAAATACGCCTCGAAAATGATATCTCTTGGCGTATAATATATAAATCAATATATTAAGATAGATAAGCTAATAGTAGCCGCGACGTGAGTAACACATTAAATAAATTAATATATTTAGGGTTATGATTAGAGTTAGCATTTAGGATTGGGGTTTATATCATGGTTAGGGTTAGCATTAGGGTTAGGGTTTGGTTTAGATTTATTATTAAGATTAGGGTTAGGGTTTAGTGTTAAGGTTGGGTTTATGGTCATAGTTAGTGTGAGAATTATGTTAGGGTTAGGGGTAGAATTATGGTTAGGGTTAGGGTTTGGATTATAATTATAACAGGTTTCAGGTTAGGAATAAGGCTTTGGTTAGTTTTAAGGGTAGGGTTAAGGTTTGGATTGGAATTATAATTAGGGGTAGGGTAAGGATTTATATTTGGTTAGGGCTATGGTTTGGGTTAGGGTTAGGGTCAAGGTTAGGATTAAGGTTAAGATTAGCATTAGGGTTAGGATTTGGTTTATGATTATGATTATGGTGAGGGTTAGGGTTTCAATTTACGATTACAGAACTTATAGTTAGTGTTAGGTTTTAGTGTTAAGGTTTAGTGCTATACATTAAATAAATTAATATAATTAGGGTTATGATTAGGATTAAAATTTAGGGTTACAATTTATATCGCAGTTAGGGTTAGCATTAGGGTTAAATTTTATATCATGGTCAAGGTTAGAATTAGATTTAGGGTTAACCATTTAGGATTGGGGTTTAACATTTAGGTTTATGATTATGGTTAGGGTTAGGGTTTAGGCTTATGGTTAGGGTTATAGTTATAGTTAGACTTTAGTGTTAAGGTAAGTGTTAGCATTAGGTTTATGGTTAGGGTTAGAATTTTATTCTATGGTTAGGATTATGTTTAGGGTTTACATTAATGTTCGGGTTAGGGTCAAGGTTAGGATTAAGGTTAAGATTAGAATTAGGGTTAGGATTTGGTTTATGATTATGATTATGGTGAGGGTTAGGGTTTAGACTTATGATTATAGTTATAGTTAGCATTAGGGTTTAGTGTTATACATTGAATAAATTAATATAATTAGGGTTATATAATTAGAGTTTAAATTTAGGGTTACAATTTATATCACAGTTAGGGTTAGCATTAGGGTTAAAGTTTATATCATGGTTAGGGTTAGCATTAGATTTAGGGTTAACCATTTAGGATTATGGTTTAGCATTTAGGTTTATTATTATGGTTAGGGTTAGGGTTTAGGCTTATGGTTAGGGTTATAGATATAGTTAGGGTTTAGTGTTAAGGTAAGTGTTAGCATTAGGTTTATGGTTAGGGTTATAATTTTGTTCTATGGTTAGATTATGTTTAGGGTTTACATTAATGTTTGGGTTAGGTTCAACGTTAGGATTAAGGTTAAGATTAACATTAGGGTTAGGATTTGGTTTACGATTATGATTATGGTGAGGGTTAGGGTTTAGACTTATGATTAGGGTTATAGTTAGTGTTAGGTTTTAGTGTTATACATTGAAAAAATTAATATAATTAGGGTTATGATTAGGGTTAAAATTTAGGGTTATAATTTATATCGCAGTTAGGATTAGAATTAGGGTTAAATTTTATATCATGGTCAAGGTTAGCATTAGATTTAGGGTTTAGCATTTAGGTTTATGATTATGGTTAGGGTTAGGGTTTAGGCTTATGGTTAGGGTTATAGTTACAATTAGGGTTTAATGTTAAGGTAAGTGTTAACATTAGGTTTAAGGTTAAGATTATGTTTAGGGGTTTAATTACTATTACGGTTAGGGTTAAGTGTAAACCCTAACCCTATGATTTACCTTACAAGTTCCCTAACTCTAACCCAAACACTATTGAAATTCAATCCTAATTGAACCAGATCCCTAATGGTAACCCTAACCTATTTGTAAGTGAACACTAAACCTAATTGAACTCTAACTATAATCCTAACTCTAATTGAACCCTAAGACTAACCTTAACACTAACCCTAATTAAACCCTTATTGAATCCTAACTCTAGTTGAACCCTAACCCCAACCCTAACCCTAATCCCAACCCTAACCTTGAATTGAAGTTTTATCTTATAACCCTAACCTTAACTCTAATCCTAATTGAACCCTAATCCTAATTGAAACCTATCCCTAACCCTAACTAAATTATAACCCTAATCATTAACTATAACCTAACCTTGACCCTAACCCTAATTGAACTTGAAGCCTAATCCTAAACCTAAATCCAACCCTAACCCTAATTCTAACCCTAATTGAACACTAAGCCTAATTGAATGCTAATCATTAACCTAATTAAATTATAAGCCTAGTTAAACACTAACCCTAACCCTAATTTTAAGTGAACACTAACCCTAATTGAACTCTAACTGTAATCCTAAATCTAATTGAACCCTAAGAATAACCTTAAACTAACCCTAACCCTAATTGAATCCTTATTGAATCATAATCCTAATCCTAACCCTAACCCTATTTGATCCCAAATTCTAACCCTAACCCCAAGCTTTATTGTAAAACCCTAACCTTAAGTCTAAGTGAAAACTAACCCTAATTAAACTCTAACCCTGATTATAATTAAACACTAACCCTAATCTTAACCCTTATTAAATCCCAACTCTCAGTGTAAAAATCATGTTATATTTTGATATTTTGTATGAAGAAATTTATAATGATATAAGTATAACATTTTGACATTTAATTTTATCACGTGTTTGGTTTTTTATAGGACGTAAACATCATTCAAATATAATAGAGGTCAATTGTATTGTTTATGTTCATCGGAAAAGATTATACGTGAATTATTTAAATCATAGTACACAATTTGTGAGCATGTTAGATTTCTATTAAATATCTTTGATACTGTATATTCTTACAACATATTCAAATATTTATAATTGATGATTTATTTATTTATTTTGTGTTATGTGATTTAGAGATTTTAAAATATATATAATAAAAATTATGTAAATGAAATTATCAAAGTAAATATTTATTGATTAGTTTCTTCCAAAATACTATGAATGATATCTTTTTTTATCCATTACATTTTATTTTATCTTTTTCATTATTTAACATTTCTACCCTTTCATTTATCTCTTACCCCTTTCATCTTTACACAATTTCTTAGTGGAATGCTACCTTATAATGAATAACAGACAATTTGTGCCATTCATTCCTTTCTTCCATTCTATAAGAGTGAATTTCCTTGTGTTCCCACTCTTGTATTTTCCTATAATTCTCCTTTGTCATTTCACTAATGATTTTTGTTCCATTTATCCATTTCATTGAAGCCACCTTTTTGTTTTGTTTTCTTTCATTTTCTTGTTTCATGTCAATTAGCATCTTTCTAATTATAATATGTTAAGCATGTCATGTTTGTTTATCATGTTGCACTATTCCTTCTCATGGTCCTTATTAAGCATTTTTCAAGGGGTTTTGTCATGTTTGTTGTAACTATCAAACCCAAGCATTCATGTGGATAATAGATCATAAAGGATCAAAAGAGCATATTTTGTTGGATTTCTAAGTGGTTTCATGTGTTTATAGTGATTTTTATCCTTAGTACGTCTACAAGTTAGTTTTTTGTAAGGTTGCAATAAGCCTAATGTACTTGTAAAATGTGATTTTTTTGTTTGGTCACTTTCTTGTGACAAATATGAATATTGTGATTTCCTTTATGTCCTTATTGAGGCTTAAGCCAAGAAAATTGCTCTTGAATTTCAATATTTACGTTATTTTCATAACCATCAAGTAGGGGCTCCTTGCACTATGATCTAGGTCACCCTTGATGGTAATATTAAAACCAGCCCTCCTCTTGTCCCATGTAGGTAGAGATTCTCTAGTAGTCAAAATCACTTATCCTTACCTGTTATGCAATAGAAGGAATGATCTATGTCTCTATAATTGAATCTTAACCCTAACCTTGAATTCTAATTAACGATTATGATTTAAATATTGATAAACATGATTTTTTATGTTATACTTATTGTTAAATTTATAAGTGAAATAAGAATGTAATCACACTTAATAGTGACCATAATATAATAAACAATGTAATTCCTAAATAGATTTATAGTCCTATAGTGAGACTAAGAATCCTAGATAATGTGAAAATACTAATAAACACAATAACATATTTCGACAAGATTTTAATAACACAACCGTTCAGAAATGAGACAATGCTCTTCCGTTCCAAGCAATAAACACGAATCAGAAAATATGCACATTTGCGTAGAGTTACAAATCAATGCATCGAATTTGTCAAAAAGTAATCACCATATAATGCGATTTTTGTTAATAATATGATTTCTTTAACAAATCATATTAAAGGATGTGACTCCAGTAGCCGACCATGATTCAAGACGTGTACAATTTCACTCCTCTCTTACCTTAAGAAAAAATACAAATACATTAACGTCAACGTAAGATTATCTAATCTTTTCGTTCATCAATTCCCCAATCACAGAATCCTTACTGGACACATTAACACAAGATTTGATCCTATGAAATATTTTCGGTCTTGAATTCGGCTCCGCCCTGCAAAGACTCCTCTTTCGCCCTCTTCACGACCATCATTTGGCCACTCGCAGCCAACGACCCCCTGTACACATGCATTTCAATGCAAACAATTTGCATGCTCATTCATTTTCTAGTTGGAAAGTAAAGAAGCGGCTTTTGAAACCCTAAAGTCTACTTTTTTAAAGAGAATATGACTCTTCCATTGGCGTCAGTTACATTCTGATGATGATCGTTCATTTCACAACGCACAATAATCCACTTCCATGCCAGGTGATGGAATTGTTTGTCGTCACGCATGTCAGTATCTCCATGTCTCTTCGCCTTCCACACCTTCCACTATCTATTCCTGACAGAAGACGAACCAATTCTTTTTGCTAAGAACGTTATTTGTGCTGGCTTACTATAGGGGTCGTGTTGCCATTGTAGGGTTATGCCTCTCGGTGTAAAGACAAAGGAAAGAAGCCTATGAGATTAAATAAAAGGATGGACTCTGCAAAATAGCCTACAAAATGATATTAAGAAAACAGCCCAAATGAAATAAAAGGAACTATTAAATAATATTAAAAAGCTAAGACATTATATTTTAATTGAAAAGTGATTTAAATTTTCAATTTCAAAATCTTAAATTTAGTAATTAAAAACTAAATTTGCTTGTGTTTTGGGGAGTTTCGAGTTTAACGGACTTCGGCGCCGAATTTTCAAAAATAAACTATGAAATGCAAAAATGCAAATCAACGTTCTGCCCCGTATTGCGCATTTTAAATTGCAAATTTTCAATTTTCGGTCAGAACCCCAAAATTGCAAACCAGAGATCAAGCCTAAATTGCAAAATGCAACTTCCTGTGAATCATTTCTCAGCCATCAAACCCTAGCTGCACTTCATGCAAATCATTTCCCGGCCCTCAAACCCTAGCTGCAGTTCGTGCAAACCATTTCTCAGCCCCGAACCATCGCAAGGAGGAATTCGATATGCCATGGGCGCAACATATTGCAGGATCTAAATAAAATGGATTTGTTGAAAAGTATATAGAAACTTGCAAGCAAATGCGATTCATATTTGAAAAAAGAAATGTCAGATTTCGGCGCAAGCATCCACAACCTATGGCAAAAGTGCAAGCAATGTTGTAAAACAAAACAAATGTAGCCTATGCCATTATCCTCCATTTCTGTGTCAAAGTGGGAGCTGTAGATCGGGTATGAATGCTCATCAAAGCATAATGGGGGTAGGTTATTGTCAGATATTATGGTTGGAATTGCTTATTGAGCAGGGCGCGTGGACCGTTTGGCGGATTGCTTAAAACAAATACAAAAAATTGATGGTTAATTTATTCAAATGCCTCAATAAAACATGTAAATGGGAAAAACATGCAGTAATTATTTAAAATGCCATGAAGGAATCTGATCACAGACATAGGCCGTGACTTGCTCGACAAAATGCGATTTCATGGAATGCCCAAATTGCAAGATATTCACAAAATGGATTGATTGAAACGCCTTTAGAAACATTTAATCAAATGAGAATGTCAGACGCAGAGCGAAATTGTGCAATCTTTGTCAGCATCTTATGCCTGTGAGCATTTTGGAACAGGTGTTTAACATAACGCTTCAAATACATGTGATCTCATGGAAAGCCAACATGAACTGTTTGAAAAAATGCCTCAAGAAAACATGTGGTCTCATGGAAATGCAGATATTGTATAATATAGAGGAAATGGATATGTTGAAAAGACTTCAGAAACTCGTAAGCAACCACGACTTGCGTGTAAAGCTAGATTCTAAAATTTGGGTTGAGGCAGATGAATTCTTAGACCTGATTCAGACGACAACACCAATGGTGAAATAAAGGCAAAGTTTGTCTTGATGAAGAAAGTAATGTCTTTGTGGATGACATCCATGAAGAATTGTCGCTTTTTTCTGAACTCCTTTGTTCACGGCATAAAAAGCAAGAAGAGTTTGACATTAAAAGGCTGGTGAATGATGCTATAGGCTATACTTCTATCAGATTACAGGAAAGAAGGGACAGATTGAATAGATTTAAGTCTATATCTGAGGATGATCCTCACCTTCTCTACCTATGCTATAATGAAATGGAATACAAATACCACTGCCAATTGGATGACTAATAAATTTACCTCTCTCTAGCCTTATGTAAACTAGTTTTTGGATAGAGACAGAATTTTTATGGCATTATGTCTCTTATACCAAGATTGGAACAACATTTTAAGGAATGCAAGCACTTGTATGTAGGAAGCAGTTCTTCAAATTTATGTCAGGTGACAATAAAGAGGAACTATCTGAACTATACTTTTGCACTGCTAAAATTGAAGACTTTTGTTGTCTTGATTTTACATTTTCTGGATATCCTGAATGTTGTGAATCAGGGGAGAATGATACTATGGTGGATAATTTGAAGGAATATTTACTACAAGAGCTATGGATGGTAGAAACCCTTGCTGATCACATTAAATTTGATTGTAGAAACACAACTAAGAACCCTTCCTTTACCAGTCTTCTTCAGATCAAATTCTGCCAGTTTTTGATTGGCGATTCAAGACTTCTTCCTGGAGGCTACAATACTGAAATCAAAATTGACAATAGTTGAAAGAATTCAAGGTCCTTATTGCATAGAAAGTTGAAACCTTTACATAGAAGGAGATATCTTGAGAATACAGAAGGCAATGGAATGGATAAAACATCTATCCTTTGTGGTCAAACATATCCGGTTAGAATTCCAATTTTACAACCTCTGAAAGCTTGAAGTGGTGTGCTAGTTATTTATGATGACTTTTTGTGAGTTGAATCATACAACCAAATGAAAGGTTCTTAATCAGATGGTCATGAGATCTTCAGGAAAAATGATTGATAACTCAATTTCTATTTAGCTTCCTGAAATCATGGAACTCAAGAGGGTGTGCTTGATATGGAAAACGAGAATTGTTAATAGAATCATTTATAGGACCCCTTAATCCATAATTGAAGTTCCAAAGACAAATTACTATAGTTCCAACCCAACTTACGTTCTGATGGTAATGAAGCCAAGAAATTAGTTATAGCTTTGAGGTTGGAGAAAATGGTTAGAAAGTGATTTGACAAGAGGTACCTAGGAGTATAGTTGATAGTCATGATGGGTTTGGTAAATGGCATAAATTGAAAGTAAAGGAAGGGATAAAGAACATAGTCATAGGGTTTGGTAAATGGCATAAATTGAAAATAAGGAGAAGAGATAAAAGAACATAGTCATGATAGGGTTGGTAAATGACATAAATTGAAAATAAGGAGAAGAGATAAAAGAACATAGTCATGGCAGGGTTGGTAAATGACATAAATTGAAAATAAGGTGAAGGGATAAAAGAAGATGTGATATTGCATATCTTATTTTCTTAAGAATTGAAATATCTTTGTGTCGAAAGTAGTTTCTTATGGAAAAACAGGCTCACCTTACAAGGAAAAGTGAATTTTTGGAGTGTATGTATTTGATAATAGAATAAATTGTCAAACTTGTGCCAACTACTATTTTGAGACTACAAACAATTATCTTTCGAAGGATGCCTCATAGAGATTGGAATGTTTTATTGTATGGCTTTAGGTGTTGCGGACTTGGTTATGAGGATGTGGTGCTACAATCATTAAATTATGTATGGTCGAATACATTTGAGACATCACCTCATATCATAAATGTTGTCATGGGATTCATTGTAAAAGGGAATTCAACAAAGAAAATCGACTAAGAACAAATAATGAATTCTCACATTCTCATGCAGCCCTTTAAGAACACAAGTATCATCATGCACTAGAAATCATTTAAACAAAATGGGATAATGGTCAATTTATTATAGATGATTAAAGATACAACTTTAGTCATTAGGATTGTTTATGCAAATAATCAAAAAAAGTCATGCCAAAGCATTAGTCAAGTTGATTGTTTAAGTTTGAATAATATCATTTGATTTAATTAATTGATAATTTATATTTAAATAAATTTGATGCTTTGTTATTATTGATTGCAGAATAGTAGTTATGATAAATAAAGATAAGTTTGTTGCACAGACGGTTGTCGTTGCACCAAAAGATCGACCTGTTAATGCCCGATACAACTGTCAGAGTTAATGAATCTAGGGGAGGTGGTTAAGCCATGTCACAAACCCGAGCGTTGTGTTACATAACACAAGGAGACCAAGGGCGCACACCTTGCAACAATTCCCCCCACCACAAGCGAGGGGTTCGAACCCGTGACCTAGGCTTTGATACCAATTGTTGCATAGACAGTTGCCATTGCACCAAAAGATTGATGTCACATCTCAATTTCATTCCTTGCATTTAATAATGTTGAGTTAATTGAAATATTTAGAAAATGGAATTTATCATTTAGTATTTATGGATATGATAAATGCAATAGTATTTGAAAAATAATTATCTTACAATTTTATGATTTAAAAGAGTTATTTCGTAAGGATTACCAATTAAAGTTTATTGATAAAGTTGGCAAGTGCAGGAACGGGAATTGAAGAACGAGAACTTAGTTGAGGCATGAATGCTTAGCTGCATGACCAATGACAAGCAAGAATGGAATCTAGAATCTCACACACCACGGTATACCATGACATCTACATTTTTCTATACTCTTGTTTGTATGGATTGAAAACTTGGTTGAATAAGCAATCTTGTGAAAGAAATGAATCTAATGCATCCTTATTTTACCCTGTCTATCTCAAAGTTTGATATAAAATGGTATTGGAAATGCATTTGAACATATACAATAATCAAAAGGAAAATGATTATATTACTTGTTCTTTTGACGAATTTGAAAATAGATTCTTGATAAAAGAAATGGAAAAAATAAAAATAAAATGTATGTTTGTGAAATTCTACATAAGTATATATGCATATATATGTGGGTGAAACCACATATATACGAGTATATATATATACACATATAAATGTATTACCATAATTTAAAAAACATTGAGAGTATGGCTTAAATGTGTAACTCTCATAATGAATGGGGAAGGATTTGACCCCTAAATGCTCAAAAATGGAAGAAAGTGGGTGGCTAAGTGAAAGTGGTATAGATGAAGGAATAATGACCACTATCTCCAAAGATAGAAAGGAAGATATTCTCGGTCAAAGGGGCGATTTGATGGAGAAAATCTAGCAAAAAAAAGGCAAGAAGAATTGAAGGAGAAATCGACAGAGGAAGGGGAAAAGACTGAATAGGGAGCTGTTGCTAATTTACACTGAGGAAAAAGCACCGGGATTTTTGCATCGAAGAGAGGTAATCTCAATGTTGCATTTGATGTTTCCTTTTTTTTGTTGATTGGAATTTTGTTTGCATGCTCTATGTTGAAGAAGTCGAGTATTTTATTTGTGTTTGATTTGCTTAAAACAATGATATGTAAAACCTGTGGCTCTAGATTAGTGTTTATGTCACTGTTTAGTTGACCCCCATTCTTTATCTCTGCTAGCCTTGTTTAGGGTCGAGCCACCATGTTGAATTTTGTTTTTTTTAGATACCCAGCATGCACGGTTATCGAGTCAAACACCCATGACGAGTTCCCACCTGCATGTAGCATTTTCCTTGTAGTCGTGCTCCTTCGACCCGACTTATGTTGTTACATTTCATTATTAGGGTAATCCCCGCCTTGTATATTATATTTGTTTGGAAAGACACCTTTTTGTGTTTGATTTATTGTCTGTGAATTATTAAATGGATGAATGGATATTACCGTTTAAATGTATGTTGTTTCTTTAGCGCTCTATGAACGCCTAGCTATTACTAGCAGAATGATTTATTTCATTTCATTATTTTGTCTATCGATGAACGACATGCATCGATTAACCTTGTATTATGATTATTACACCCACCCTTTGGTGAGGATTATGTGGCGATCCAAGCCCTACTATGAGCATGGTCTATTCATCCCCTTGTATTTTGAAATCTATCAATCAATCTCACTTTACTCTATTTAAAATAGGAGCATGAACAATGCTATCGTCCATAGGATAACCCTCAGTCGAACATTGTAAACGTTCCATAAATGACAATGATGCATGATGTTATGTTGTGCTTCCAATGTTGGGCCATTTCAAGTCGTGGTTACATGAATCTTTTGAATCATCCCTTTCATTCGAAGTGTCTATATGTATATATATATATATATAGATATAGGCACACTGTCGTTTAAATCCAAAGTTTAAATTAGAATCGAAGGATGATCATACTCCATCTCTTATAGATAAAAGATGCCTTTACCATATGTTCAATCGAGCCATAGCACAGAAGATATCAACACCTTTATGTGAAGTACTATTATTACTATTAGAATGGAGCAATCACATTATAGTGTTATAGTTTTTAACGAATAATAAGGAGGAAAAATCAAAATTGAGCATTATGTGAACATTCTTTGGTTGGAAATAGAATGAATACAAAACCCTACATTGTCTTAGACTGAAGGAATACTTTTATTATGTTAAATTTTTTTTATTCACTGGAATTAATTAGTCTTGATCTTGTAAATCATCCATGATCCATTTTGAATTGATTTATGATCCATATGAGACAAGTGGTTGTTGTTTAAATGATTCCTTTTGTATCTAAATTGAGTTTAGTTTTTAGTAAAAGGCCAAATGAAAAATTGAACGAAGTTGATACTTTTTTTTAATATGGAAAACCTGTATGCAGGGAAGATTTTTCTTTTAATATTTAGAATGTATACGCATATTCCAAACTATGTTTATTTCTCGACATATATGTGTACATGCATAAATGCTTCATTTATGCACATGCAAATACATGTGGTATACCTTCTAATTCATCTTGAAGTACTCATTGATTTAGATTGTTAAACTTCATTTGCAAAGGAAGGAACTATAGAAATGGAATAGTGTTGAATTGTAATACGAGTCTTAATAGAAAGATAGTTGTATGATGAATAGATGAATGGTTATACCAGATTTAGATGGAATATTTGTTGATGATATTGAAATGGAATAATACAAGAGTACTATGATAGACTGTAGCACACTATAATATGATGCTAATAGATGGTCTAAAAGGGAGGGACATCCCTTTGTTATGATGAGATTTTCTTCCAAGAATGGGTGCCAGAGAGTGTAGATTTGCTTTTCCAAATCTAACCTGAGGTTCATTTTATGCAACATGACTTGGCCAAGCTTTGCATTCATTTTTTAAAATTTACAGAACATACTGTTTAATATTTATCCTCTCTCTGTTATTTCTTTTATTACCTAACATGGAACTTGCATATTCTAACACTAGATAGAAATGCATGTAGTTAGGCATGCACAGATTCCACCTTGCAAATTGTATCTCTTTTTTATATTGGTGGTTGTCGTTGCACCAAAAGATCAGCCTATTAATGCTCGATACAACCACCAGATTTATAAAAGATCCACAGGAGGTGGTTAAGCCATGTCACGAACCCAAGGGTTGCACTGCATAAGGAAGACCAAGGGACACACCATCTTGCAACAATCCCCCCCTTGGCGCAAGCGAGGGGTTCGAACTTGTGACCTCGGCTTTGATACCAATTATTACATTAGTGGTTGTTGTTGCACCAAAAGATTGACCTGTTAATACCTGATACAACCACCAGATTTATACAAGATCCATAGGAGGCGGTTAAGCAATGTCATGAACCCAAGTGTTGTGTTGCACAAGGAAGACAAAGGGACACACCATCTTGCAACACTCTTGCTAAGTGTTCTATGCAGGGTCAGGTATTCTTTGACAGACTAAATAATTTCAGGGAAGCATTGCTTTGTGGTTGGGTGGAAAATCACCTCAACCATGTTCTCATCCACCAATGGAAGCAAGTTGTCAAAAAGGAATTATATTTATGTACTTGTATCATATGTAATTGATGTATTGACTTTGAGGCGTTTGAATGCCAAGTCAAACTTTGTAAATTGACTATTGACATTTGGAAATGAATATATATTCAAATTTATTTCTTTTTTTATTTATGGACATGAAATTGCTAAATGGAAAAAGCTATCGGATTTATGTCATAAATTTTATATTCATAATGTCAATTTTTTAATTTATAGAGGAAAATTTAGTTGGGCATGTTACAATTGACCTGTTAATGCCCAATACAACTGCTAGAGTTAATAAATCCACGAGAGGTAGTTAAGCCATGTCACAAAATTGAGCGTTGTGATGCACAACACAAGGAGACCAAGGGCACACACCTTGCAAAAAAGTTAATTTTCAAAGATAAAGATTGTGGGCAAAGAATGTGAAGTGCTTAAATAATGGAGGATTTTGTACCATTTAAAGGTAAAATTAAAGAGAACAGTAATTGGTAGAGAAGCTAAATTTTCTTTGCTAAAGGTGCAACACCTCATATCGAAGTAGGACTAAGTTAATTGTTCTTTAAATGATTCTAAACTAGGTTGGAAAATGTGAATATGGGCCTAATATGGTACCTATCAATTTGGTACTAAATGGTATTTTTAATTCCTAATTGTAGGAGATGTTCTCATGAAAGCAACAAGTGTCTACATGTCAAATTTTGGCTACATTGTAATGAAGGAATATAATTTGAAGGACAAGTCAATATGGCCCTTCACATTCTAAATATAATTTGTCTTTTGTGATTTATGGAGGGAATGAATTTTTATCTTCCACATCCAAAATTGCATATTTCTAATCACTTGTAACTCATTGAAGGGGGTTAGAAACCCATGGAAACTCATCTTTCAATACAATATACCAATTTTTGCACCAATTTTCTAATTTTTCATGTCAAGGCATTTCCAAACTCTTCTATATTTTCCTTCTAGAATTTTTTGCATTTAATTCGCTAATTTTTTGATGGATTTAATATGTATGTTATAACATTTATGCATGCCTAATGGTGAGACAATGTGTGTGGTCAACCTAAACATGTTTGTGCAAGCTAAAATTTAGCATTAATCATGCATGTGTTTGTTGCTCCTACTTATGCTTGGATTGCGGTTAATGGGTTTGGTGAAGATAAATTTCCAATTGAATTTTTCCATTCATAGAGTGGTGTATGATAGGATGGAAGACAAGTTTAAATTCTTTTTATTTTTCTCTTTAACTCCTTTCTTCCCCAAATACTTTTTTTTATTTTTCATATTAATGTTAGATTGGGGTTAATTCTAAGTTTTGATGATAAATTTCATTCATATAAAGAAAAAATATGAAACAATATTATGACTTCCATATGACGAAAAAATACATTTTTTACACATATCTCATTATCCTAGAAATCATATTTATATTCTTGAGAATTGGAATGAATTCTCGTGAATTACCTTTCATATTCCTCTCATAAAATCTTGGTTTTGAAGGACATTATTTTAAATTATTTTAATTGTTTTCTAATCCAAATAAATCTTGAGAATCACTTGTGGGAAGTATAAAAATTTGAAACAAAAACCATTCACACATTCAAAAGTGAAATAAATAGTTTATGTTGGATAATAGTGATCATATTGCACTAAGTAAGCCTCTTTTTCCACATGAATGATTCTTAATGTTCTATGAAACCCCTTGAATGAACTATCCAAAGTGTTCCCCAAGAAAGGGATTATGGTAAACATCACAAAAATAATTCATCAATTTTTTTTAGGCTACCCACTTTCCAAGTAGTTCTCTTTTGTCATTCCAACCTCTAGTGTGTCACAATAATTGATGTGTCAAACCCCATGCAATACTTGTTAGGTCAAATGGAATATATAGCTTATCAAAACTCATTAAGTAGAAAATTCCTTTTTGAATACTATGTGTCCTAGCTATAGAGTGATCATTCCACATGGCACTCTTAAGGGAAAAAAAAATTAAGAAGATGAAAGTCATGCCATTGGTCCACAACATCAAATGCAACTCAGATGAGGAAGTAAAAGATCAAATTTGAAAATTGGTGCAATCCACCAACCAAAGTAGTGGAATTAATGTAATTGGTGAGATTAGTTCTAGGCTTTTAAAAAAATTGGATCTCAAAAAATCTACATATAATAGTTATCTTCCCATTTCTTCATTATTCTTATATAGAGTTTTAATTCCAAGAGTGTTTTAATACGAAAATAATATAAAGTTGCAATATTTGGTGGAAGATTTGTTGAATAAGGTATATATATTTGTGTCTAGAGATGGAAAGGGTGATGAAAAGGAATATAACCATGCTAGAAAACCCATCTAGCCCTCCATCAAAACAATCATAGAAATCTAGTCCTTTTCAAATATAATATTTTCGTATGGTTATGCTTTCATGTGCATCAAAATATGTAGAAATGTTACCAAGAGTTGTGGATGTGCCACTCTATAGAGTGCTTACATAACTCTATAGAGAAATTACACCATTGAGTTTAATATTTTAGGTCTTTTGAGTGTAGATACACCATGGATGAGTGTGGATACATTATTGTATGCAGTAGACAAACCATTGAACAACACAAGTATGCTAAACTAGAAAAGATGAAATATCAATGATAAAATCTATATATATTTTTTAAATACTAAAAATAACAAGGATTAACTTGGGATGGATTCCCACCGTGTGCCAAAATGTGAATGCTAAAACATAAGATAGAACTGTAATAGGAAACACACATAAAATGTGATTCCTATCTTATAGCAAATATGCCCCTCATATTAGAGCAAATGTAATTCAAATAATGAAAAAAATAATGAAACCTATTACAAACCTTTTCTGATCTAGGTGTTGTGCTCCAAGTGATGGTTGATGATTGAAGTTGAGTGTGGTTGCCCAATTTTGAAACATAAATTTATTGCATCCAATTCTTCATCTAAAAATGGTTTGGGGAAGATTTAATTTATATATTTGATGATGATAGATGGAGGGTTAATGTTTATTTAGGATGGATGGATAGAATTGCTTGAGAGGAAAGTTTGAATTTAAATTTGGGAGGGAGAAGGAATTTAATGCTAGTGGTTGTGAATTCAAGGCAATGATTGATTTGATTAGATTAATGGTTGGGATTAAAAGTTAGCTTAAATTTGGATTGAAGGTGGTTAGAGATGGGTGGCTAGGATTGAAGGTTGAGTTTATTTTGGATTTGATGATTTATTTTAATTTTAATTTTAATTATGAATGTGACATGATTGTTCCATTGGTGTCAGATTAGAATAAGGTTTGGGGAGTTAGGATAATTAACCAAATAATTATATTATTTAATCAATTAAGGGATATGCATGGAGGATGTTACTTTAATTAAATAAATATTTTGGATGATGGAAGGAGTGTTAGAGGATAAGACTTGATTAATTAAATAAATATTTTTATTGAATTACATAACACTAAGATGATGTGAATGTGGTTATGTTTGGTGTAGTACGGTGTTGAAAGTTGTGATGTTAGGTATGTTTTTAGGATGTCGTTAATTTCAAGTGTCTATAATATCCATAGCTAAATATTATTCTTTATACTTGTATAACTTTTCATTCAAT
>CM021108.1:448971968-449001579 GCA_007115665.2 Sequoiadendron giganteum | reverse complement strand
TCAATTATGGATTAAGGGGTCCTATAAATGATTCTATTAACAATTCTCGTTTTCCATATCAAGCACACCCTCTTGAGTTCCATGATTTCAGGAAGCTAAATAGAAATTGAGTTATCAATCATTTTTCCTGAAGATCTCATGACCATCTGATTAAGAACCTTTCATTTGGTTGTATGATTCAACTCACAAAAAGTCATCATAAATAACTAGCACACCACTTCAAGCTTTCAGAGGTTGTAAAATTGGAATTCTAACCGGATATGTTTGACCACAAAGGATAGATGTTTTATCCATTCCATTGCCTTCTGTATTCTCAAGATATCTCCTTCTATGTAAAGGTTTCAACTTTCTATGCAATAAGGACCTTGAATTCTTTCAACTATTGTCAATTTTGATTTCAGTATTGTAGCCTCCAGGAAGAAGTCTTGAATCGCCAATCAAAAACTGGCAGAATTTGATCTGAAGAAGACTGGTAAAGGAAGGGTTCTTAGTTGTGTTTCTACAATCAAATTTAATGTGATCAGCAAGGGTTTCTACCATCCATAGCTCTTGTAGTAAATATTCCTTCAAATTATCCACCATAGTATCATTCTCCCCTGATTCACAACATTCAGGATATCCAGAAAATGTAAAATCAAGACAACAAAAGTCTTCAATTTTAGCAGTGCAAAAGTATAGTTCAGATAGTTCCTCTTTATTGTCACCTGACATAAATTTGAAGAACTGCTTCCTACATACAAGTGCTTGCATTCCTTAAAATGTTGTTCCAATCTTGGTATAAGAGACATAATGCCATAAAAATTCTGTCTCTATCCAAAAACTAGTTTACATAAGGCTAGAGAGAGGTAAATTTATTAGTCATCCAATTGGCAGTGGTATTTGTATTCCATTTCATTATAGCATAGGTAGAGAAGGTGAGGATCATCCTCAGATATAGACTTAAATCTATTCAATCTGTCCCTTCTTTCCTGTAATCTGATAGAAGTATAGCCTATAGCATCATTCACCAGCCTTTTAATGTCAAACTCTTCTTGCTTTTTATGCCGTGAACAAAGGAGTTCAGAAAAAAGCGACAATTCTTCATGGATGTCATCCACAAAGACATTACTTTCTTCATCAAGACAAACTTTGCCTTTATTTCACCATTGGTGTTGTCGTCTGAATCAGGTCTAAGAATTCATCTGCCTCAACCCAAATTTTAGAATCTAGCTTTACACGCAAGTCGTGGTTGCTTACGAGTTTCTGAAGTCTTTTCAACATATCCATTTCCTCTATATTATACAATATCTGCATTTCCATGAGACCACATGTTTTCTTGAGGCATTTTTTCAAACAGTTCATGTTGGCTTTCCATGAGATCACATGTATTTGAAGCGTTATGTTAAACACCTGTTCCAAAATGCTCACAGGCATAAGATGCTGACAAAGATTGCACAATTTCGCTCTGCGTCTGACATTCTCATTTGATTAAATGTTTCTAAAGGCGTTTCAATCAATCCATTTTGTGAATATCTTGCAATTTGGGCATTCCATGAAATCGCATTTTGTCGAGCAAGTCACGGCCTATGTCTGTGATCAGATTCCTTCATGGCATTTTAAATAATTACTGCATGTTTTTCCCATTTACATGTTTTATTGAGGCATTTGAATAAATTAACCATCAATTTTTTGTATTTGTTTTAAGCAATCCGCCAAACGGTCCACGCGCCCTGCTCAATAAGCAATTCCAACCATAATATCTGACAATAACCTACCCCCATTATGCTTTGATGAGCATTCATACCCGATCTACAGCTCCCACTTTGACACAGAAATGGAGGATAATGGCATAGGCTACATTTGTTTTGTTTTACAACATTGCTTGCACTTTTGCCATAGGTTGTGGATGCTTGCGCCGAAATCTGACATTTCTTTTTTCAAATATGAATCGCATTTGCTTGCAAGTTTCTATATACTTTTCAACAAATCCATTTTATTTAGATCCTGCAATATGTTGCGCCCATGGCATATCGAATTCCTCCTTGCGATGGTTCGGGGCTGAGAAATGGTTTGCACGAACTGCAGCTAGGGTTTGAGGGCCGGGAAATGATTTGCATGAAGTGCAGCTAGGGTTTGATGGCTGAGAAATGATTCACAGGAAGTTGCATTTTGCAATTTAGGCTTGATCTCTGGTTTGCAATTTTGGGGTTCTGACCGAAAATTGAAAATTTGCAATTTAAAATGCGCAATACGGGGCAGAACGTTGATTTGCATTTTTGCATTTCATAGTTTATTTTTGAAAATTCGGCGCCGAAGTCCGTTAAACTCGAAACTCCCCAAAACACAAGCAAATTTAGTTTTTAATTACTAAATTTAAGATTTTGAAATTGAAAATTTAAATCACTTTTCAATTAAAATATAATGTCTTAGCTTTTTAATATTATTTAATAGTTCCTTTTATTTCATTTGGGCTGTTTTCTTAATATCATTTTGTAGGCTATTTTGCAGAGTCCATCCTTTTATTTAATCTCATAGGCTTCTTTCCTTTGTCTTTACACCGAGAGGCATAACCCTACAATGGCAACACGACCCCTATAGTAAGCCAGCACAAATAACGTTCTTAGCAAAAAGAATTGGTTCGTCTTCTGTCAGGAATAGATAGTGGAAGGTGTGGAAGGCGAAGAGACATGGAGATACTGACATGCGTGACGACAAACAATTCCATCACCTGGCATGGAAGTGGATTATTGTGCGTTGTGAAATGAACGATCATCATCAGAATGTAACTGACGCCAATGGAAGAGTCATATTCTCTTTAAAAAAGTAGACTTTAGGGTTTCAAAAGCCGCTTCTTTACTTTCCAACTAGAAAATGAATGAGCATGCAAATTGTTTGCATTGAAATGCATGTGTACAGGGGGTCGTTGGCTGCGAGTGGCCAAATGATGGTCGTGAAGAGGGCGAAAGAGGAGTCTTTGCAGGGCGGAGCCGAATTCAAGACCGAAAATATTTCATAGGATCAAATCTTGTGTTAATGTGTCCAGTAAGGATTCTGTGATTGGGGAATTGATGAACGAAAAGATTAGATAATCTTACGTTGACGTTAATGTATTTGTATTTTTTCTTAAGGTAAGAGAGGAGTGAAATTGTACACGTCTTGAATCATGGTCGGCTACTGGAGTCACATCCTTTAATATGATTTGTTAAAGAAATCATATTATTAACAAAAATCGCATTATATGGTGATTACTTTTTGACAAATTCGATGCATTGATTTGTAACTCTACGCAAATGTGCATATTTTCTGATTCGTGTTTATTGCTTGGAACGGAAGAGCATTGTCTCATTTCTGAACGGTTGTGTTATTAAAATCTTGTCGAAATATGTTATTGTGTTTATTAGTATTTTCACATTATCTAGGATTCTTAGTCTCACTATAGGACTATAAATCTATTTAGGAATTACATTGTTTATTATATTATGGTCACTATTAAGTGTGATTACATTCTTATTTCACTTATAAATTTAACAATAAGTATAACATAAAAAATCATGTTTATCAATATTTAAATCATAATCGTTAATTAGAATTCAAGGTTAGGGTTAAGATTCAATTATAGAGACATAGATCATTCCTTCTATTGCATAACAGGTAAGGATAAGTGATTTTGACTACTAGAGAATCTCTACCTACATGGGACAAGAGGAGGGCTGGTTTTAATATTACCATCAAGGGTGACCTAGATCATAGTGCAAGGAGCCCCTACTTGATGGTTATGAAAATAACGTAAATATTGAAATTCAAGAGCAATTTTCTTGGCTTAAGCCTCAATAAGGACATAAAGGAAATCACAATATTCATATTTGTCACAAGAAAGTGACCAAACAAAAAAATCACATTTTACAAGTACATTAGGCTTATTGCAACCTTACAAAAAACTAACTTGTAGACGTACTAAGGATAAAAATCACTATAAACACATGAAACCACTTAGAAATCCAACAAAATATGCTCTTTTGATCCTTTATGATCTATTATCCACATGAATGCTTGGGTTTGATAGTTACAACAAACATGACAAAACCCCTTGAAAAATGCTTAATAAGGACCATGAGAAGGAATAGTGCAACATGATAAACAAACATGACATGCTTAACATATTATAATTAGAAAGATGCTAATTGACATGAAACAAGAAAATGAAAGAAAACAAAACAAAAAGGTGGCTTCAATGAAATGGATAAATGGAACAAAAATCATTAGTGAAATGACAAAGGAGAATTATAGGAAAATACAAGAGTGGGAACACAAGGAAATTCACTCTTATAGAATGGAAGAAAGGAATGAATGGCACAAATTGTCTGTTATTCATTATAAGGTAGCATTCCACTAAGAAATTGTGTAAAGATGAAAGGGGTAAGAGATAAATGAAAGGGTAGAAATGTTAAATAATGAAAAAGATAAAATAAAATGTAATGGATAAAAAAAGATATCATTCATAGTATTTTGGAAGAAACTAATCAATAAATATTTACTTTGATAATTTCATTTACATAATTTTTATTATATATATTTTAAAATCTCTAAATCACATAACACAAAATAAATAAATAAATCATCAATTATAAATATTTGAATATGTTGTAAGAATATACAGTATCAAAGATATTTAATAGAAATCTAACATGCTCACAAATTGTGTACTATGATTTAAATAATTCACGTATAATCTTTTCCGATGAACATAAACAATACAATTGACCTCTATTATATTTGAATGATGTTTACGTCCTATAAAAAACCAAACACGTGATAAAATTAAATGTCAAAATGTTATACTTATATCATTATAAATTTCTTCATACAAAATATCAAAATATAACATGATTTTTACACTGAGAGTTGGGATTTAATAAGGGTTAAGATTAGGGTTAGTGTTTAATTATAATCAGGGTTAGAGTTTAATTAGGGTTAGTTTTCACTTAGACTTAAGGTTAGGGTTTTACAATAAAGCTTGGGGTTAGGGTTAGAATTTGGGATCAAATAGGGTTAGGGTTAGGATTAGGATTATGATTCAATAAGGATTCAATTAGGGTTAGGGTTAGTTTAAGGTTATTCTTAGGGTTCAATTAGATTTAGGATTACAGTTAGAGTTCAATTAGGGTTAGTGTTCACTTAAAATTAGGGTTAGGGTTAGTGTTTAACTAGGCTTATAATTTAATTAGGTTAATGATTAGCATTCAATTAGGCTTAGTGTTCAATTAGGGTTAGAATTAGGGTTAGGGTTGGATTTAGGTTTAGGATTAGGCTTCAAGTTCAATTAGGGTTAGGGTCAAGGTTAGGTTATAGTTAATGATTAGGGTTATAATTTAGTTAGGGTTAGGGATAGGTTTCAATTAGGATTAGGGTTCAATTAGGATTAGAGTTAAGGTTAGGGTTATAAGATAAAACTTCAATTCAAGGTTAGGGTTGGGATTAGGGTTAGGGTTGGGGTTAGGGTTCAACTAGAGTTAGGATTCAATAAGGGTTTAATTAGGGTTAGTGTTAAGGTTAGTCTTAGGGTTCAATTAGAGTTAGGATTATAGTTAGAGTTCAATTAGGTTTAGTGTTCACTTACAAATAGGTTAGGGTTACCATTAGGGATCTGGTTCAATTAGGATTGAATTTCAATAGTGTTTGGGTTAGAGTTAGGGAACTTGTAAGGTAAATCATAGGGTTAGGGTTTACACTTAACCCTAACCGTAATAGTAATTAAACCCCTAAACATAATCTTAACCTTAAACCTAATGTTAACACTTACCTTAACATTAAACCCTAATTGTAACTATAACCCTAACCATAAGCCTAAACCCTAACCCTAACCATAATCATAAACCTAAATGCTAAACCCTAAATCTAATGCTAACCTTGACCATGATATAAAATTTAACCCTAATTCTAATCCTAACTGCGATATAAATTATAACCCTAAATTTTAACCCTAATCATAACCCTAATTATATTAATTTTTTCAATGTATAACACTAAAACCTAACACTAACTATAACCCTAATCATAAGTCTAAACCCTAACCCTCACCATAATCATAATCGTAAACCAAATCCTAACCCTAATGTTAATCTTAACCTTAATCCTAACGTTGAACCTAACCCAAACATTAATGTAAACCCTAAACATAATCTAACCATAGAACAAAATTATAACCCTAACCATAAACCTAATGCTAACACTTACCTTAACACTAAACCCTAACTATATCTATAACCCTAACCATAAGCCTAAACCCTAACCCTAACCATAATAATAAACCTAAATGCTAAACCATAATCCTAAATGGTTAACCCTAAATCTAATGCTAACCCTAACCATGATATAAACTTTAACCCTAATGCTAACCCTAACTGTGATATAAATTGTAACCCTAAATTTAAACTCTAATTATATAACCCTAATTATATTAATTTATTCAATGTATAACACTAAACCCTAATGCTAACTATAACTATAATCATAAGTCTAAACCCTAACCCTCACCATAATCATAATCATAAACCAAATCCTAACCCTAATTCTAATCTTAACCTTAATCCTAACCTTGACCCTAACCCGAACATTAATGTAAACCCTAAACATAATCCTAACCATAGAATAAAATTCTAACCCTAACCATAAACCTAATGCTAACACTTACCTTAACACTAAAGTCTAACTATAACTATAACCCTAACCATAAGCCTAAACCCTAACCCTAACCATAATCATAAACCTAAATGTTAAACCCCAATCCTAAATGGTTAACCCTAAATCTAATTCTAACCTTGACCATGATATAAAATTTAACCCTAATGCTAACCCTAACTGCGATATAAATTGTAACCCTAAATTTTAATCCTAATCATAACCCTAATTATATTAATTTATTTAATGTATAGCACTAAACCTTAACACTAAAACCTAACACTAACTATAAGTTCTGTAATCGTAAATTGAAACCCTAACCCTCACCATAATCATAATCATAAACCAAATCCTAACCCTAATGCTAATCTTAACCTTAATCCTAACCTTGACCCTAACCCTAACCCAAACCATAGCCCTAACCAAATATAAATCCTTACCCTACCCCTAATTATAATTCCAATCCAAACCTTAACCCTACCCTTAAAACTAACCAAAGCCTTATTCCTAACCTGAAACCTGTTATAATTATAATCCAAACCCTAACCCTAACCATAATTCTACCCCTAACCCTAACATAATTCTCACACTAACTATGACCATAAACCCAACCTTAACACTAAACCCTAACCCTAATCTTAATAATAAATCTAAACCAAACCCTAACCCTAATGCTAACCCTAACCATGATATAAACCCCAATCCTAAATGCTAACTCTAATCATAACCCTAAATATATTAATTTATTTAATGTGTTACTCACGTCGCGGCTACTATTAGCTTATCTATCTTAATATATTGATTTATATATTATACGCCAAGAGATATCATTTTCGAGGCGTATTTTTTAAATTCAAAAAAGAAAAAAAATATGCCTAGAAAATTATATCTCTCGGCATATAATATATTAAGATAGATAAGCTAGTTCATATTTATTTATATAGCGTTTCTTCTTTTAATTTTTGTTTCTTATGTTTTACTAAATAAATATTTGATTTTTATTATTATTTGTTGCATTTATAATTACGCTGAAGGCATGTCTGTATATGAACTTTCCAAGTTCATTTTCTCCTTCAATAGTTGAAACGTAACAAGAAGCCTTGGTTGACAGTGAAATGAATCTTGATCATCCATCATTTTTCGCCATTTTTCGATTATTTTTTCGTATTTTTCCTGGATTGCAGAGGACAACAAGATCGACGGGCTTGATCATTAGGGTTTTTACTGTTGGGAACTGCACTTGTTATTACGCCCCTTATGAAATTGGTGACCGCAAACTCAGTCGGGAAACAACTTTTGGAAGTTGTTTTAAGGGGACGAGGAAAGTTGTTTACTGGACGGGGTGACGACGAGGGTGTGGGGCTTATGTGGTAGTTCCTTCGTTAAATTACATGGGGAAAGCAGTTTTGGGAATGGACATGCCTCTTGCGTAAAGCAGTACGCATCCACGATAGTTGTTTTTGACGACCATGTTTGGTTTAGTGTTGCATTAATTTTTTGGTCTTAAATCTATGTTTATTTCATATTTTCTTTAAGTTTTGGTTGTTAAATTTTTATCTCTCTTAGTCATGCATTTAGTCAATTACTGGTAGCAAGTAGACTTTGACAAGGGATTTAGAGTATGTTTATTAAAATGAAAATTATAATGAGCACATTTAGGTTTTTAAATAAAATGAAAATTACGATCAAGATCTTAATAATGAGTACATTTAGGTTTTAAAATTATGACATCTTTTATCTTACGTAGTTAAGTATAAATTAGTATAACTAATATATGATGTATATTTTATATAATTAAAAATATTTATTTATTATATATCTTATTTTTTAACAAAATTATCAAATACATATATATTAGGTTTTAAAATTTGAGCATCCTTTATTCTAAGTAGTTAAGTATAAATTAGCATAAATTACAGTCTTAATAACGAGCACATTTAGGTTTTAACATTACGACATAATTAATTAGTTCTATATAATAATTAATTTGGTTTATAATATATAATTTTATATTATATAGCAATATAATAGTTAATACAATAGTTAATACATAAATAATAAATATAATAGATTAATATAATAATGACATAAATAATACATATTTATATAATAATATAATAGTTAATACATAAAATTTAAAAAATAAATATAATAATATTATTCTATAATTAAAAAATAAAAAATAAAAAATAAAAAATAAAAATATTAAATCATTTTCTAAATGATCTACCAATTGATCTCATTTACTATACAAATGTGTGCAAAAAATAAACCATTTTTTTCCTAATTGACCTTCCATACCTCTTCGGCGTACCCATTGCACAAGGTGCCATAGCTAGTATTATTTGATAAGATATTATAGGTTTTATTTATTCTTTTATTGTCTAATTTTTGACTATTTTATATTATTTGTTTTGTATTTCGTCGCTTCTATTATTTTGTCTCCATTAATTTTTAGAATTGTCTATTGATTGGTTCTTGTCAATATTTTTTAATTATGAATCTATATTATTCTATCTTATTCTATTTAATATTTTAGGATATTATATAATATACCTTTTTTGTTTAATAGTCTATTGTACAATATTAATATTTTATAACTTTAATTTATAATATTATTTAACATATAATATAACATTATACGATAGACTATGACTTTCCATAGTCTATTATATAATATTAAATATTATATGCTATTAATATCTTCTATTATATTAAAATATTTTATTATCATTTCTATAGTTATATCTAACATGTTATTTTATTATTTAATATAATATTAATAATTGTATGTGTTTTAATAACAACTTGATGATAAGTGTTTGGATTCATTGGGTGTTGTTAAGCATTTTGCTGCAATTGGTTGTTACAGGTTAATGATTGTTTGGTTGTCTGGCTATCTCAAGCGGAAGCAGTTCTTTTGTTATGTTAGGATTTTAGGTCCCTTCTTTTCTTGTGTTTAAGGTCTTGGTCAAAACCTTGTTGGATTGGGTTCAAGGTCCCTTATCATCCTTTTTGTAGCTGGAGTTGTCTTGTAATTTATGTTTGATGTTGCTGCTGTTGGGTTGTTGATGGTCTGTGTTTTATTTTTATTTCAGCTGATTGTTCTTGGTCTGGGTTTCAGGTCCTGTCAAAATCCATTTGTTTAAGGGTTTCAGGTCCCTTCAAAACTTGTTTTTCCCATATAATCAAAACAACTTGATGATATAATAACAATTTTATTTATTTTTACATTAACCATAACCATTATTATCATATAATAAGTTTTGCCTTTTATAATTTGTTATTTATATTATCAAGTATTTTTAATTCTTTTCTTTCCTATTTTTCATCTCTCCTCTCCCTTCCTTGTGTAGAGTCGTAAATTATCACCCTCAATAATTTCACACTAGATTTTTCTCCCTCCTATGTGTTTGGACCTAATCGTGCACCTAATTTCCTAAATTATGCATCTCATGGCCCATTTTATCATTTATCGAAAAATCAAATGTGCAAGACCAAAGTATGCATTTAATATTTTTGCCTCTAACACATTGGATCCCAGAAAAAGTGGGATCTGGACTAGGGTGCCCTGTGCCCTTTTCCTCTTAAAATGGCCCTAAATTTAAATATCTTGATGTTAGTAATTTATCATTTGAAATTCAAATCAAATTATTGGCTATCGAGATTTTATTTTTGGGAAATTAGATCAATTGCATATAAATACATTTTATTTTCATAATTTTAAGGAGGGAAATTATTAGAAATTCAACTGAGAAAATCAAGTGTTCTAAGAGCAATCAAGAGCAAAATTTGTTGAATTATTGCAACATTTCATCATTCAAGCATCATGTCAAGTTTTATGTGTGTTTGTTCATTTTTATGCATGCATTTTGTTTGTGAGTACTAATGCTTGTAGGTCTTCAAGTCAGGTTGAGCCAAATTGCAATCAATCCTTGAAGGTGATGAGCATGAATTCAGTTCATCAAGGAGATCAGATTTGAGTGATGAGTCACAACGAGTTGTTGATTCATCATTCATTTATCATTTAGCCTTTATCCCTCAAAAGGATAAGCTCTCTTTATCATCAAATTTTCCATTGTGGAGGTAAAAATACCAACATGGAGTTTGACTGAGGTAAGCCCCTATATGACACAACCCTTCTCCTTTTGAATGTGCAGGTTACAAATCTAAATAGGATTAGAAGGAGATCAAAGATAATTTACTCATTTATGCATTCAAGCCCTATAACTTGACAAGATACATAAACTCCATTATCTCAATAATGGATGAAGATTCAATAACGAGACTCAAAAGGAAGAAGCTACATACCAAGGACCTAAGGACTGTGAAGTCAGTTTCTGGTTTCAGATCCCTAGTCTAGGGCACCCTTGTCCATCCAAATTAGGCTCAAACTTAAATCACAAGTGCATCAATATATGGTTTGTTCATTTATGGTCTTCAGTTTTGGTTATTAGTCTCCTGTTTATTTGTATTCATATCAAAATAGTGCATTCTCATAGTTAGCTAGTTGCATCATTACATTTCCATCAAAAATTCATTACCAACCTCCCAAAGAATTCAGATCTAGGGTTGATTGACTCACCTTTTAGGTTGTAAGTTAATCTCATGCCCTTTCCTAATCTAAAAATTCTAGTATTATGTAGGTGAAAGGTAGCTAATCCTAGTGATTTACACTAGGTTCACTTTTTCCTACATAACATTTTGGTGAGCCCAATTGATTTTGCATTACATTCCTTCTGATACCTGAAGCATATCATCTTGGATCTAAGATTAATCTGGAATTTTCTTACATTTATCATTTAGGCATCCATCATTGCATCAAAAAAACATTGAAAAATCAAAAATTTGCATACCATATTGCATTTAAAGTTCAAATAGAATTAATTTAATTTATCTTAGGTTAGATCTACATCTTACTTGTATTTACAAATCTGCATTAGGTCATATTAGATCTGAAATCAAATTTGAAAAGTGTTCATTGCATTCATGTAGGCATTTTTTGTATATATCTAAGTCAAAAAAGTGAAAAAGTGCATTATTTTGTTGCAAAAAGATATTAAGATCTTCATTTTCAGATTTTGTAAATTAGGATTAGTAAATTGCTACACTTTAGATATGAAAATTATATTATTTTGTTGCAAAAAGACATCAAGATCTTCATTTTTAGATTTTGTAAATTAATATTAGTAAATTGCTACACTTTAGATCTGAAAATTGCATTTAGGAATCTCATTTTATTGCCTAAAACATTTTGAAAATTGCTTACATATTGGTATTTTGTATTGTATAATCATAAATTAGTCAAACTCTAGAAAATTATTCACTGTCAGACCCGCACTATCACATAACAAAACTATTAAACAATATTACAAACATTGAGACTTGAAATTTAGCAAAAAACTTTATCAGTCTAGGGTGTCCTTATGCCCTAGACCAGCTAATTTTGGCTCAAATTTCTATCAGACCTCTATCACTGTATGTTTGTTCTCTCTAATTTTGGATCTTGTATGTTTTGTTGTGACTATTCTATACCTTAGTGTTCATAGTGGCCTTAACCAAGTATTTTGAAACTCATACAAAATTTATGATCTAGTGTCCTATTGCTAATACCTTTGTGAAATGGAGTTGAAAAATTATGAAATCCCACACTATAATTACATCCACTATGGAGCTTGAGTACTCCAACTCTTTCATGCCAAGTATTGTCAATACCCAACCCATTTTGGATTCTATGCCTAATCCTACAATACCCATGGAAACCTCATTATAAAACATATTTATGGACTAAGAGACTAATATTGCCCAAGTTTTTGATGATAAATTAAAACAATTGGACAAAGATTTAGAGGGCCTTCAAGAGTACTTAAGCACTGAATCTTTTGTAGGACAAACGATGCCTATCATGGATAACCTTAGGAAGTTGATTAATGATACTCAAGGAATAGAGGTGTTGCATAGTCTAGCTCATATAGTAGATGCTAACATCCTTGAGAAAACTAATTGTACTCAAGCATTTGTAAATTCTCAAAACCAAGGAGGAAAACAAGTCTCCCTACCCACAACCATACCTTCTATTCCTATATTTACACCACCAACCACATCTTCAATGATACAATATACCAATGGTCTGACTCCAAGCTTAGGGCTTCCTAGTGAGAATCCTTATAGTTTTGTCATATCACCATAACACCTCAATATTCATCACCACTCATAAAAATGCAACATAGTAGTTCACCAACCATTTACACAATCCCACCATATTCACCAAACTCTCAAAACATGTCAAACAATGATCCAATCATAATCAAATTTTGCAAAATATAACTTCACTTCAGCAAAAAAATTCAACATCGAATCAAAGTCAAAATGGTAAACCTTCATAATATCTCACAAAAAACTCATTGTTTGATTGTTATCCTGAAAAGACCTATACCTCAAAAAATGGAGATACCTCGGTTTGAGAAATACAATGGTAAGGGATATCCAAACAACCATGTCTCAACTTTTTTTGCATTATGTAGCGACTTCATTTTTGAAGATAAGCTCCTAGCTAAGCTCTTTCCTAGATCATTGAAAGACATGGGGCCTTGGAAAAGTTTTTCTCATCACCAAATAAATCGATAAACTCATTCATTGAACTTGTTAGTGCATTTCTCCAATATTTTCAAGAAAACATTGGTCCTCAAATAACATTAACTAATTTAGTGCATTGCAAAAATGAACCTAAAGAAAAGATAATAGAATTTATAGGATGATATCAATTGCTTTACTAAATAATCTCCTATCATCTTCCTAATATTGATGTCCAAAGGGTGTTTATAGGAAATTTTTAACCTAACATTCGAGACAAGCTATTGTTGATGAAGTACCTATCCTTTACACACTTGTGTATGGCTCTTTGTGATTATCTGATATTGGTTAGTCAATATGAGGGTACACCTCCATCAACTCCTATTGGTCAATCTAAATATGTGCCTCAAAAAAATTATCAACCATTCAAGAAGCAAAATAAGATCTTTGTTAAGATAAACACTCCTCAAACTACTAACAATATTGAAACACATGTCATTGCCATAAGTTCAACTCCTTATCAGTTTAGGCCAAGAGATAGATAATTTACCCAAATGTTGCAATTGCTAAGTAAGAAATTAATCCAATTACCTCCAATTAGACCCATGGATACAACTATACCTTTACCTTCGAACTTTAACCCAAAATAATTTTGTTAATATCATTGTACACTTGGACATGATATAGATCAATTTATGTGTCTTAAACACCGAGTGCAAGACCTCACTAATTGTAATCTCATCTAGTTGGCCGATGTTAATGATAAAGGAAAAAAGTCTGTAGCTCCATCCAATCAAAATTTGCAAATTTTCATAAATCCATGCCAAATAATACATCCAACTTTGTGCAAGCTTGTGATGATATGCAAATGTTGATGGTCTAGCCAATTTTGTTAATGAAATATATGTCCAACCTCATAAGGGTCAAACCACTTTGTTACCTAACATTGCTTTCACACATATTGATGCATTTATACTCCATGCACCATATGGTCCTCTCTATATCACTGATCATATTAATGACAAACTTAAACCAAGGATACTCATTGATCCCATGTGTCTAGAGAATGTGATCATGAAATAATTCTTATTTGTGCATGAACTCTATAAAGATTATTATGAACAATAAAAATTATGGTTAAAAACTCATGATGGTTTCACTCGCCCTAAGATGGGTATGATAACCCTTCCACTTAAAGTTGGACCAAAATAACTAGATGTATCATTCACTATCATCTTGACGTTGGATGAATTCAATGTGAATCTGGGATATCCACGGATATGCTCCATGAATGCAATCCCATTGGTAATCCACAAATGCATAAAGTTCCCATTTGAGAATCAAATATATACAGTTCATCATAGTGGGTTTAAACCTTTGGCTTCCTATGGAAAATTTTCATTAGATTATTTTGGCCTCAAACCTATTAAGCCTCATGAAGATTTATTTTTTAGATCATATCAAAATTTTAAAGAAAAATACATATCATAATTATCCCTTAGAAATACACAACATGAGGATGATCAATCTATAGTGACTTCTATGGTTGTTCCTCCCACCTCACAAGTGGTTGATGATCCCATGTCTAAGATAGATATCCTTCCAAGTACACCAAGAATTTATATTGTAGTTCCTCCACCTATGTCATATAAAAGACCAAGAGACTATTGGGATTATGGTGTCTCAACCTTTTGAGTCCTAGAATTATTTTAGGGATAAATATTTGTGTAAATATTGATATATCCTAAGTTTCCAACTATAATAGTTGTCATAGCACTCTACGAGACTTGTGGGGAAGAGATTTATCCTACATGCAAGGTGCAAAGCTTAATGAAGTGCCACTTGTCACCTAGGCACTTCATGGAGGTGATACATAGTGGCACTTGTCACTTGGGTGCTCATTTGGAGAGAGGAATTTGTAAAAAATTCTCAGATTTGCATGATGGTGGCACGTGTCATGGTATTGTTGAGTTAACTATGGCATGCACCTACTTTTGTGGAAGTTGGCACCCAATTTGAAAAGTCAAGGTTGGAAGTTGCTATTTGCAAGGGCAGTTTTGCATGGATGTAATTTCTATTCCTAGTTGAGTCAAACTTGGAATGTGGATGCCCAAATTTTTGATAGGTGCTTTTTTGCATGTGCATGTTGCATGTTGTTACATGTAGTGCCTTTCTTGAACTGCATGTTCATGCATGGGTGTGGGTTTGAGGAAAATTTTATCCTAGGAACTGTATACTTTATAAATATAGGTGTTTTGCTAAAGGAGTCATGTGAGGAGAGTTGTTCACAAGGGTTATGCTACCTAATTTTTTTTGGAGATGGAATAAGATGTAAATCTCTTATAATGGCCTTGAGCCTAAATAATGTATTGTAACTATTCTTTTACTGAATAATATAATAGCTTTGTGGTTTTGGAGTGTGGAGTTTTTTACTCGAAAGGGTTTTCCCCATGTAAATCCGTGTGTTATTTCTCTTCCATCTTATTATTCTTGTTTAATCTTGTGTCTGAAATGCTATTGAAACTAATTGATTTGAAAAGATCTACTCCTTGATTTGAAAAGATATAAGAATTAATTACAATCTCTTTCCTTTAAGAATTAATAGCGAGAAAATAACTATGTCAATTTCCACTTTAAGGCATAGTAGTATATTCTTTTGAGGTTGCTAAATTGATGTGAATTTATCAAAGGCACATACTGATTCTAGATGGTGTTCCGGGATGCCCAAAACTTCCCTTCAAATTGGTATTAGAGTTCAGTTCCAGATTTGCATGTGCATGTATGTAGGTTTCATGTACTTGCATGGACTTACATGTCACTTGAATGTGCTTGCATCGTGATGCATGTGGTGTCTGGAGTTTTGGGTATTTCTTTTAGTGATTCCTTAGACTTGGAGGTTTGAGGGGATCTAAGCTAAAGGAATGGGTTCATTTTTAATACTTTGGCAAGTGAAAGACTTACAATTGTGTTAGTTTTTGGAAACATCAGGCACATAGAAGGATGGTTAAGATAAAAATAAGTGGAGTTGATCACATTGAAATGTTGTTGGTTTGGAGCTCCTAGTTAGACAACTAAATAAACATGATGCATGGCGCGTGGTTACACTTCATGGTGTGCAACATAGTATTCATATTGGGTTTTTGAGATGGGCTCCTTGGTGATATGTAGATACTTGTGTTGTGATCGTGGTGTGTTGTTCTTGTATGGGGTGCTTATTTTAGCTCCTGGTATTGGAAGGCACTATTTTTGTAATCCTTGAATGCATGTAGGATATAAAGTTGATCATTGGATGATCTGAAGCTTCTAGAATAGCCTAGCTCTCTCTTGGATGCATGTACATGGTGGTGGTGGAGTCTGCTTACAAATGGGTCTGGAGCTCATGGATCTCTACTTTCTCGATGGATGGTTGTGCTTGCATGGATTAGATTCATGTTACTTAGATCTGAGGGTTTTATATATTTTTTATTAAAAATATTTGGCGATGCATATTCATGATAATCTATTGTTCTAGATTAACTTCTATGTTTTCTCTCCAAACTTTGGGTCTTCTAGATGATAAGTGAATGTGGATTTGCATGTGTGTTGAAAAACATCGTGGTTTTGTGGTTTTTCCACGGTAAAAAAAAATAGTTTTGTAGATCTGTAGATAATTATTTTCTAGGTCATGGTCTTTGGATGATTCTAGATGTAAGATAGTTGCAGCTTTGCATGCATTCTTCATGCATGATATGAGGAGATATCAGACCTTTTTTGTATGGAGACATTGGTATGTGATTAGTCACTCAACATTTTTGTGGTAAATTCTTGGAGGGTTCCTTGACTATGGTGCTCATGTTGTGGTTTATTTGGAAAATTAGATCTACTAGTGATTTGGTGTTTTTGTCTTGAAAATCTACATGATATCTTCTTTGATATCCTAGTTTTGCATGTTACTAATATGATGATGGATTTGCATGTTCAATTTTTAATATCTACGAATCATGTAGTTGTATGGGATGGTCACTCATTTAGTTGCAATGGGAGGACTCAGATGTGGACTGTCTATTTCCACGAGAATGATTTGGAGTTGATGCGTAATTCATTAGTTGACCTTGTCTATGGTCATTGGTATATTGGTATGTGTTGCATTAGGATGAGAGGATGGTGTTGAGTACCTAAATAGTCGGTTGTGAGGGACTTGTAGCATGTTTAATCATAATGTCATGAATAGCTTGGATACACTATTTGTGTGAGTTTTTGTGATAGTGATGGTGTATTTCCTTGCTTAGGAGATCTTGGTGCCACATGATATTATTGTCAAATGGACATGTGGGTGTGTAGGCCTAGAAGATCTTTAGATTAGGAGATGGATGGTCATGATGCTTGAGGAGCTCAGTATCACTATTCAATGGGAGCTTAATAGTGACTTTGGATTCATCACTTGGTGATGGATGATCTTCTTTTGTGTTGTACATGTTACTAGGAGGAACTCTTAGATCATGTTGTTGCAGAAGGGTTCTTTTTCATTTATATGGAAAATATTTGGATATGGTCTTACTGAGATTGAAGATGTGTGATACCTTAGAGCCATGGAGGACTCTTGGAGTCTTTGGTTGGGGTCTCGGTAATGCTCTGATAGGTGATGTTGGTTTAGAGTATGTTGCTGGTATGTCATGATATACACTTGATGGCACATTAGAGTTTTAGGATATTACATTGCTCTTGAGACCATGTTTTGCTCACTTGGAGCATCTTATATCCTTGGAGGAGATGGTTAGGTCATGATTTCATGAAAAGTTCTTAACTGTAGTTGGAACTTTGACAGTGATCTAGAAAGTTCTTTGTGTTTTGAGTATATTGGTCATATGCTTGAGAGATTCATGAGAGTGAAGTGTTTTCATTTGGAGCTTAGTACAATTTGATCAGTTTTTGGTTCTCATGGATGTATGGAGACGTGGGTGAGGCTGTATTTCTCTTAAGATGAGAGAATATGTTGAGATGGGTACTCTTGATGAGATCTCAATAGGAATTTTGAGGATCTTTTCACCTAGACATGGATGCGATTTCATGATAGACTTGTGAGGAGATTGCTCTTAGATGGGTCATTATGACTTGGATATCTTGGAGGAGCATTTTCATTCCCCACTCTTGGTCTACTTTGTAGTTTGTCACTTGAGAGGTATAGCCCCTTAAATCCTCTCATGTGTTATGGTTATCTTTCATTGATATGGATCTTGAGCTACGATCATATGGTTTTGGAGGATTCATTATGAGAGATGTTCAACATGGTTATCTCCTTAAGCATATGAGTTGATATTGTGATGTCATTTATGAGGAGTTTAGGAGATGGTAATGGGATGATTTATTGATATGGGAATTTGACCTAGTTTTGTCTTCTCTTGATAAGCTTACATCCATATGATTACATGATACATATGTTGTGTTTGATCTTGGAGATTGAACATGATGGGTGTTTTTGAGGCTTTTCTTTTGGGGTTGTGGAGGAGATCATACTTGACACAATTGATAATTTAGAGGTCTATGTAGGACATTCTACACGTGTATGATGTGCAGAGTTTCTCTCTTTGGTCTTGGTTTTCTTCCTAGATGTTTAGATTCACATGATGTTGGAGTTGAGATCATGTGAGGATCTATGGTGATTGCTAGTTTGTGGTCATGTGTTGTCACTTGGGTTTGGGTGATGACATGGAGGCTCCTTGATCTCTGTCCTTTGTTAGATGTGAACATGGGAGAGTTTTGGATACTTGTGGTGAGAGATGTACTTGCAACAATGTGTTGGTTGCAGGTTGTGCATGCCATTGTGGATGGTTCTTGATATTGCATGGATACAACCTCTATGTGGTGCTATTGGTAGACTTGGAATGCCTTGATGTCTTTTTAGACTAGACATTAACCATGTAGTGGGGGTTTCTAGATGTGTCTATCTTCGTCGACTATTTCAACATAGGGAGCTTGTGATTGTAGTTGATGGGTTGGATATATGATTAGCATGAGTTTTCTGATGTTGTCTCGTTGTCTAGTTCTTTGCCTTCCATATATGACAAGCAAGATTGGGATACACATGATTTTCTTTAGATCAACTCGCATGTGTGTTACCCTTTGTGTTTTCTATATGTGTTACTTGTGTTTGCCTACACGTGATGTGATATCTCATGTTGTGTTGCTTGATGTGTCTTTATGTTTGTGAGTTTTATTTGGAGGACCCTTGTTTCTCTATTGGCACAAGGATACAAAGGAAATAATTCTTTTGTGACATTCATCTATTAGTATCTCCTTTCTTCTTTATGCTGTAAGTATTTTTGTAGTTTTTTGTTTTCCTTTTGGGGATGATGTAGAGCGTTAAGACATTTAGGTCTCTTCCATGTTGACCCAAAAGTTTTTTTCTTCTCTCTACATGTCATTATTCTATTGTGTTCGTAGTTCCATGAGTATCTGGGGGAATGATGTCAGTTTCAAGCTCAATCATATCGTATTGTTGCAAAATTTTTATTGACCCCAGATTCATGGATCCCTTATGTGATCATCTTTTCCTTGTTTTTGGAATTGCATTGGGGGAAACCCATCATTATGAGCTAGCTTTATTCAGAAACATGTCATTAGCATAGGGCTTTCTAAATAAGCTCTCATGACCTTATCATTTAGAATATAAAATTTTTCCAACTTAAAGCAATTGCTCACAACTTGGTGTTTAGCAATTACTTTAAGGTGGGGCATACATTCAATTATGTGCTTCACTTTGTTCACACACTTTGGATTTAGTGATGCATTGGCTTAGTATTTTGATCATTTGTAGCACCGTATTAGAATTACTAGGAATATAATTCTTGGTATCGTTGACATGGGTACATACCTAGTGAAAACTGGTCCTCACTAGCCCTTGTGTGTTTCTCATTTTGCTACTCTTTTTAGAAGGCTCACTTGGTGAATGTCAAACTTCACTAACCTATGGTGCCTTGGTTCACGGTTCACCTAGAAAATATCTAACTTTTTTAGCCTATGTCATGAACACCTTGGGTATGGATCCTAGTAATATTTTTGCGGAGCTTGCTAGTCTGTGATAGTCATACCCTCCTTTTTGCATTTTCATTTTCATTATTTTTTTGTGTTGTGTTTTTTTCCTGTGTGTTTTGTGTTGTCATGTTGCATTACAATTCATACATGTGTGTTCCTTTGTACTTATGTTGGTTTTCCATGAGATCTTGAATCTTGAGGGCTTGTGCACTTCTCCTAGATTCATTGAAATCCTATCTCTTCAATATTTGGATAAATGAACCCCTCTTGACATATTCTTTAGCATGAGTTTGATCATAAGTTCATACTCTCACTAAAGTGAGGGATAAATGTAGAATTGAAAATTGTCACCCTCGACAATATCACACTATATTTTTCTCCCTCCTATGTGCTTGTACCTAATTGTGCACCTAATTTCCTAAATTATGAATCCCATGGCCCATTTTATCATTTATCAAAAAAAAAATATGCAAGACCAAAGTATGCTTGTGTCCTTTTCCTCTTAAAATGGCCCCAAATTTAAATATGTCGTTCTGAGTAATTTATTATTTGAAATTCAAATCCAATTTTTTGGTTGTATCAAGATTTAATTTTTTGGTAAATAGAATAATTGCATATAAATACATAGTATTTTCACAATTTAAGGAGGGAAATTATGAGAAATTCAATTAAGCAAATCAAGTGTCCTAAGAGCATTCAAGACCAAAATTTGTAGAATTATTACAACATTTCATCATTAAAGCATCATGTCAAGTTTTATGTGATTTTGTTCATGTTTATGCATGAATTTTGTTTGTGAGTACTAATGCTTGTAGGTCTTCAAGTCAAGTCAAGCCAAATTGTAATTAATCCTTGAAGGTATGATCACGACTTTAGTCCATCAAGGAGATCATATTTGAGTGGCGAGTTGTAGTGAATTATTGATTCATCATTCATTTATCATTTAGCCTCTATCCCTCAAAAGGACAAACTCTCTTTATCATCAATTTTTCCATTGTGAAGGTAGAAATACCAACATGAGGTTTTACTAAGGTGAGCCCCTATATGGCACAACCTTTATTCTTCTTTTAAATGTGCAGGTTATAGATCTAAATAGGATTGGAAGGAGATTGAAGACAATTTACTCATTTATGCATTCAAGCCCTACAACTTGACAAGATACATAAACTCCATTATCGCAGTAATAGACAAAGATCCAATAATGAGACTCGAAAGGAAGAAGCCATATACTAGGGACTTGATGTAACATGCCCATTGTTCTACCCAAAAATTTAACTATGTTTTTAACCTCAAGTAAATAAACTATGATGCCAACACTTAGCAATCAAAATTTTATTTTAATTTATAAGAATAATATGCACATTTGAAACAAACATCATTCCAAAATTTCCCTTTGCATTACAAAAAAGTATTACTTTCCAAAGTATTGATTTATTATTACATAATTTCATGTTTACATTTGTCCTTTACAATTTTCCATAGAAATGGATGCATGAATACTTACATAAATTCTATGAGCTTATTGGAACTACGTATAAAAATGGTCTAGGTGCCCTCCATAAATTCTTGGTCACCTACTGATGAGGAGAAGCATCACTTAAACACTTTTTCACCAACCATTGACTTATTGCGGTCCCCCTCACATCTACCTAATTGGTAAGATGGCCCTCCCTTCAACGAAGAGATTGGTTTGGTAACCTCATAATAATAATGACCTTCCCTCTTGGTGTTATGTCCTACATATCTAGATCTATCACAAAGTGGCTACAACCTACACATATGACATTCCCTTCCTAGTATGTAATCCTGGATCATAGTGAACTGATAGTGTAAACAGTGGCAACTTACACTACTTTGGTCAAAGTATTCATCACCCAGAATTTAGAGTGGATGCCACATGCTCACCCACCTTCCTAGCTTGATTTTAATTGACCATTCATATCCTATGCATAGGCTATCCCCTTTCACCATGAAGTAACCTTTAACCCTAAGAATAACCTATTAATATCTCATGTTAAGAAGTAAGTGATGTCATAACATCTTGACTAACTAGGTTGCACCCTTTCCCATGGATTATCCCAACCCCAGGATTAACCTAATTAACCACATAGGTATTTCATAATGACATAGCATTAAATGACTCTATTTCCAAAAGTACAATCTCAACAATAAATGTCTCCATTCAAGAGTATATCTCGACAATAAATAATTCTCATCAAAAGTATAATCTCATCTTGATAAATGACCTCAATCAAAATAATAATCATATCAATAATTGACTCATTCAAAAGTATGGTCTCAACAATAAATTAACTCAAATTTAAAGTATAATCAACAATCAAATGATCAACCATATCATATAGGTTAATCCTAACTTATTTGATTCAATCAATAATTAAATAAACAACCTTACAAAATAAGTTATTCCTAACCTAGGGTTTCTGACAAAAGTAATGCAACGATCAAGTGACCATCATAAAAACCTCTCTTTCAATATATCACAAATATTCTCATGTTTACTACATGTGTTTAAAATATGGAGGACAATAGCCTGAGAAGGGTTTGTTCTTCTACACCTACAAGTTCTCTTCTCAGCATGGCTTTGGGTTGCTGGTATGTGAGTCCCATTCCAAAATTCTGTAAATAGGAATAGACCCTTAATCAAAATAAACAAATAACATAATCATAGAATAATTTTTTCCAACCCTAATTTTGAATAATGATATAACCATCAAGTTTATACCCTATCCCTAGAGAAAGACTCCTCCTATTTCAAGTAGATATGAGTAATCAATCAAGTAAAGGTTATCAATCAAGGTTTGCATAACATCATAACCTAACAATGATGACATTTCTATCATGCCACCTTTTTCATAGTATTACTAATCTCATTGTCCACAAAGGTTTACTTAACATTATAAGCTAACAACTTAAACACTCATAATCCAATAAATAGAGTATATGCATATATCCCTATAACGGGGTTCACTAACAAATAGACTCATCAAGAATCGTTCATACTTATCCAAATAAGATGATAACCAAATTTATAATAAAATAATTAGCTTACTTTCCAAACAAGATAACAAAGTCATACAATATTTTCTAACATAAAATGCATAATGGAGTAGAAATTAGCATGCATGCATTTACAAAACTCCTAATGACCAATCTGGATTCCTAACTTAACCTTCACAAAATCAACTTGCAACTTCTTCAATATCCAACCTATCTCCAACCTCTATCCTCTCTTGGAAAACTCACAATACTTGCTCTCTCAAATTCTCTCTCAAAAAATATCTTAAACTCTAAAAACTTAGAAAAGTAGTGGAATAGAAACTCAAAAAATTAGAAACAAGAATGTATAATATGTTGGAGAATACACTCAGAAAAGACTTCTAAATACAAGCAAGGTTCATATTTTGGTGTTTACAGTTTGAAGACCAAGTCAAAATATGATTTACATGTTTAATACTCCACATAACATTCTTAGCATTGACCAAGTCTTGAGTTTGCAACTTATAATTTTTTATCTTTCTATTACAACATTTTAATCCTTTATGAAATGTCATTTACACATTTCAGTTTTCACATAGCATTTACAAATAATGACCAAGTCATATTGTGTTGAATTTACTACCTTTAAACTTGGTTTGCATTCCTTTCCACATGCTATCATAGCATTTCCCTTTACCATATACATTTGCAACACTAAACATTTATATGGCATGTATAAACCATGCACTATGCTTTACTCAATGCACCATCTTCAAATATATATACAACGTTTTAAATTAATATGCAAGGTCATTAAATTTTGTGCACCAACTTATATTTGTTACACTTTATTCTATCTCATATATATTGCACTGAATACCATGCACTTAAATAATCATTTCCAACACTATTAAAATGATTCATATATTTTATATATATATATATATATATATATATATATATATCAATTTTAGATGATTATAAAATTCATTATTCGATATTCAAATTCATATACACATATTTACATATTCCACAAAATAATAATGCATGCATATACATATATATACACATGTATATATAATATTAATATGCTCATATGTATGTTTCCTTTACGTGATTACATACACACATATTAATATATATATACATATACATATAATATATATTATTGCCTCAACATTTAAACACATAAAATCACAACCCCATCGATCGAAAAATATATATGACGTGTATATACTTCATCGACAAATATGAACACAAAAAAAAAACTCTCACTAGATAGAGAGACTCAATCACATAACCTTAATCAAGAACATTCACAGACAAGATCATAACCTCTTCTAAATTATACACAAACAAGACTAAAGGTTACCTACCAATTCCCAAGATATTGACTCGACTTGACCAAACTAGAAGTGAGTGTGTGAAAGCTTAGTTAGGCTTATTAAGGGTTACCAGACCAAGTTTATCTCCTGAGTGATACTCCCCCTTGCATACCTAAGGTCTTAAATATATTCCTTCATCCAACTTAATAAATTGCATAGGTAGTTAGTTCTCTCATTAAATCCATTTGCATCATAAAACATTTGCATCGAAAAAGCATTAAAATATTCATATTGCAATACATATTATTTCATCGCATTTCATCAATATAAAACATAATCATTTATTTAAAAGCAATAAAATGTTAATGCATATTTACATATTTCATTCATCTATTGAACCTACTAATCCCATGATTTACATTTATCAACATTTTCACTCATGAAGGTAAAAGTAACTTAGTAATTATGAGACGAGGTGTAACACCTGAGGATTGTGAAGTCAATTTTTGGTTTCAAATCCCTAGTCTATGGCACCCTTGGTGCCCTTGTCCATCTAGATTAGGATCAAACTTAAATCATGAGTGCATCAATATCTTCTCTATTCATTTTTGGTCTTCAATTTTGGTTATCAGTCTCTAGTTTGTCTATTTTCATACCAGAACAATGCATTCTCATAGTTAGCTAGTTGCATCATTGTATTTTCATCAAAAATCCATTACCAACCTCCAAAAGAATTTAGATCTAGGGTTTATTGAATCACCTTTTAGGTTGTAATTCAATCTCATTCCCTTTGCCAATCCAAAAATTCTAATGTTATGTAGGGGAAAGGTAGCTAATCCTAGTGAAACACTAGGTTCACTTTTTCCTACATAACACCTTGAACTTGTTGTTTTTGAGATTAGTGTCCTCCAATCCCCCCAAAACCCTCTCATTTTTATATCCAAATCTACTAATACATTTTTCATATTCTCTCTATCTACTTCTTATCCTGATGATGGATCAAGGAGTATGATCCACAATGTTGATGTAAAAAATAGCACACAATTTCAATCCAAAAATATCAACAATCTAAAATATATGTTTTCCAATAATATATATATATTTTGATAATTAAAAAAAAATACAGATATATATACACTTTAAATTTATAATAATGTATATATTTTAAACTCATATATCTTAATTGAAACATATACATATGTATGAAACACAAAAAAAATGAAACCTTAGGATTTGACCCTAGGGTTTAGGCATTTTTCTAAATGTTTCATTAAAGATTTGAGGTAGTGGGGGTTTGATGAATTTGGACAAGGTATAAGACTGACTTACAACCTAAAAGGTGAGTCAACTTTCCCTTTACCAAATTTGAAATGAATTTAGGGATGAAGTGCAATGCAATGGATAGGGTAACAATGCAAATTGTTGTTCTGATGAAAACACAAAAAGCACAGAAAGCCACAGAAAAATTCAAACTATAGAAATAGAAAGAGAAGGACACTGTGCACCTTTCATATGAATTTTGGGCTGAAAACTAAGGACTAAGTCACCTAGGGTGACTATGTTTTAGTTGAGAAATTTAAAATATGTTTTTGTAGTCCTTGAGAGCCAGATCAGAGCTTTTTGTTTCCACTTGTTGCACTATCAGATATTTCTATAATCGAGTTCCTATTTTTTTATCAAGGTGTAGGGTTTGAATGCAACAATAAGGAATTAACCTTCAAACTTCTCCCAATATTATTTAGATATGAAATCTGCACATTCAAAGAGAGAAGAAGGGTTGTGCCATTTAGGGGCTTGATTTAGTCAAACCCCGTGTCAGTGTTTCCACTTCCACAATGACAATGTCAATGATAGGGAGCCTATCCTTTTGAGGGATAAGGCCAAATGATAAAATGAATGATGAATCAATAATGGACTGAAACTCACAAATCATCAATGGATTCCTTGAAGGACTGAAGTCAGGAACATCTCCTCAAGGCTTGAATGTTTTTGGATTTATTTTCTTGAATACCTACGAGGGTTAGATCTCACAAACAATATGAAAAAATAAACATGAACAAACTCACACACTTTGACATGATGATTGTATATTGAATTTTTGCAATAAATCTCTGAAATGTTGCTCTTGAATTGATTGATAATGCTCTTGACAATACTTCTTTCTCTTGATTTGTAATTAGTTTTCAAATGAAGCAATAACTAGGTATTTTTATGCAAATATTCTAATTTCCCAAAAATTAAATCTCGACAATCAACTTTGGACATTTGAGATTCAAATAATAAAATTATGACACTGACATATTTGATTTTGTAGGTAAAATAAAAGGACTAAGTCATCCTAGGCAACTGTGTCCCAACCCTATTTTTTGGGAAATAAGGCGTTGAGGACAAAGTATTAGATGTATGCATTTTTTTTTACTTGCAATTTGTTAGAAAATGATAAAAATGGGCCCCAAAATGCATAATTTAGGTAATTAGGTGTTCAATTACGTCCATGCACTCAGGGGGAGCAAAACATAGTGTGAAATTGTCATGGGTGATAATTTACGATGCTACATTTAGCTGCCACTCAAGTGAGAGTATGAACTTACACTTAGACTCATATTGAAGTAGAAAGATATGTCAAGAGGAGTCCAATTGTCCAAATTTTGAAGATATAGGATGACAATGAATCTAGGGGGAAGTGCGCAAGCTCCTAGGATTCAAGATCCCATGGTAACCCAACATAAGAATAAAGGAACACTCATGTATGCAATGCAACAAAACAACATACACAAACTTACATGATGAAAACATGAAGCATGCACAAAAAAATACATGACATGATATAACATAAAGATGATGATAAAATGAAAACATAGTGCAAACACAATGCAAACACAAAAAAGATACACAAAAGACACATAACAAAACACAAGGTTAGTACTAAAGAGATTGTCAGTAAGGCAAAGAGACCTCAATCTTAAATTTATCTCAAATACCAAATGTTATCCATAAAATGTGGTGTTAAAATAAAATGATTCTCTCACAAGGATGTAAATTATTCATGAGCTGCATGGATCTTTTGGCTAGCAAGTTTTATTATGCTAGGTGTCCATGCAATATGATGGGTTTCATAAGGCTAGCAAGCTACGTTATGATAGACACTCATGAAACACATGGCTCTACTATCAATCAAGTTTCTTTATGCTCGATGGCCATGTTGGAAGGGGTGGTCAAGTTGATGACCAAACAAGCTACATTATACTAAATCCATGAACTGTCTTGCGAAAGCCTTACCTAAGAAGGTGCAAAAACTCTCCTAATAAGGCACATAGACTCACCTAAGAAGGCACATAAACAAAAAATCTTGACTAAGAAGGTGCATAAAGTTGCCTAAGAAGACACATAAATGTCCAAGGGGATGAATTGATAACCACTCCTCAAGGGGCATTATAAACAACACCATCACCAAGGGGATATTGCCAATAATTCAAATATCACAAGACATGTATGAAATAGATAGGGATAATATATTCCCTCCCTTAAAATGTCAACATACTTGATATGTAAGTATTTTAAGGAGAAAAAGAATACACACCTTCAAAACTAGTTATCCTTGCCCCTAAGTGTAGAGAAAAGGACAACCACACAAGATACTATCATGTTTTCGCTATGAAAAATATGGTTGCATCTAAGATTGTACCACTATGAATGATAATAAGAAAATACATAAAGCTACAAATGCCACATAGTGAAGAGAAACACCATAGAATAAAGATCATTATTGTTTAGAGTGATTAGGTACATCAACACATGGAAGAGAACCATATTCCTTAAGTTGTTGAATTTTATTACCCAAGGCCTAAAATTCATTGCTAGAATGACCATGCACTCGATGATATGCACAAAATGAGCTTTTGTTATAAAATTTATTTTATGTTCTCAGAGGGAGAGATATTAAGAAGGCTTTGAGAAGCCTAAAAAAAATATGCTCTTGATTAGTAGTAGATGTTCCTCTCTTTTGTGAAGAAAATATTTCTTTCTTACTACAAGATGTCATACATATAGAAGATGATAAAACATTAGATGAGGATAAGGACGAAGGTTAGAATCCTAGACCCTATTTAGAAAATTATGATATAGATTTCACTTGATTCTTATCATTTTGTTCCACGTTTGTATTTATCCATTTTTAGAAAGAATTTTGTGTTGAAAGAATCAAGAAGGAACCCTTTGTTGTGTTGTCATTGATGCCAACTATGTTTTTTGACATTATTGACTGATATGGTAAATTAGTTTTTGTGTCATCTTGATCTGGTAATTTAGTCCGAATTCACTCATGTCTTAAGATTGGCTTATGCGGTTACATTATGTTTTTTGATATAGTTAAATGCATCTATGTTCAAGGTTTCAACAGTTTTGGTCAATTTGGCTGAAAATTACAAGTGACAGAAGTTTGGAAAACTATATTCTGGCTTATACAACACAAGTTGATAAGTGTTATCTGGTTCAAATTCCTCCTTTGTTTGATTCTAGTCTCTACAATTTTGTGAGAAGGTTTACAGGTGTCATCACTACACATTCCAAATGGCTATTGCTTATACAATTATATGGATGATCGATGATTGGATTGTTTTGTGTTTAAAGTCTAATCCTTGGCTAACCCAATGCTTGAAGTTATGCTATGAAGATTAATATGTATTGTAGATGTTAAAGGGATCTATTTTAGATTTGTGCCAACCTTAATCCAAAGTTTTTCATGTTTGTTTTGAGCAGGAAGAAGTTTGTTTCCATGTATAAAGCTGACAAAGTGTTTTGAATTGAAATGGGGCTACATATAATTAGGCCGACCTAATTGATGTACGCGGATGCAATAGTGTATATATGTAGAACAATCTTATGTTGCATAGAGAGAAGTGTGTGATAAGATGATGTGTGCAAAATCTGACATTGTGTGAACTTGCAAATTTATATGTGTGAAATCATAAAGGGAAAAATTACTATGAATGCAAAGAAACTACTGTGCAAAACAACATTTTATAATTAGAACTTCATTGGAATTGAAT